>JACEGR010001291.1:0-176983 GCA_014170235.1 Listronotus bonariensis
CATAAAACAATGGTATTATAAATATTGGGTCCTCTACTTTATTTAATTTATTCGAATGATATTATTAATTATCTTAACACCAATTCAAATATACATACAGTTTGCTACGCTGATGATACTAATGTTTTAATTAAAGAAAATACCCTTAGTAAGTTAAAAATTAGTAGTGAAAACATATATCGTAAAATAATTTTGTGGTTAGAAAAAAATTATCTTAATTTAAACACAAGCAAAACCACAGCTCTTTTGTATACTCTATCAAGGCGGCTTAATTTAGATAGATTTACACTTTTTGAAAATACGGCAAGTCCTATTAATTGTAGTAAAACCACTAAAATGTTAGGTTTGAATCTAGATTTTAAGTTGCAGTGGGACTCGCATATAGATTTTCTCTGTGCCAAATTACGTAGTGCTTGTTATGCTCTAAATTTCATGTCCCAACATTGCAGTAGAGACACCCTACTTACTCTTTATTATGCATACTTTCATAGCCATTTACGATATGGGATTATTTGTTATGGTGGGGGTGCTCAGGTTAATAGGGGTTTTTTGCTTCAAAAGTACGCAGTTCGGATAATCAGTGGCTTAACGCATAGAGAAACATGTCGCGACGCTTTTAAGAAATTAAAAATTTTAACTTTCTATTCAACCTATATTTTGGAACTGTGCATTTATGTTTACAGAAATAAAAGCTTATTTGTAACTAATGGTATGCAACACGATCACAACACTAGAAATGGAGCTTTATTAGCGCCAGACAGGCATCGGACAGCAACGTACCAAAAACATTTTTATTTTAATTGTTGTAAATGTTATAATTCTCTCGATGATGATATAAAGAACTCCAAGAATATCAATATGTTTAAAAGTAAATTTAAAAAGTTTCTACTAGATAGAACTTGTTACTGCTTTGACGATTTTTTTCAAGGTAAAATCTAACTCAATAATTTTGTTTTCCTTTTACTTTTTATGTAACTTATTTTCAGTATAAAAGGTTTTGACGGTTTTTAAATAATTTTGTTTTGTTTATTTGTAGTATTTATTTTAAGGACTTTTTGACTTTTTCGTCTATTATTGTGCTGTTTGTACTTTTAAATTGATGAAATAAAAATTATTATTATTAATATTATTATTATTATTATTCAACTGACTGACTAAACATTAGAAATTAAAACAGTTTTGTATAATATGAATGCATAATAAGCTAAATTAAAGTTTATTCAGCAAAAGGTGCTCGGATAACTCATGGAAGAAATTCATGTTATACAAAAGACACCATCTGTAGTGCTGCTGCCAGTATCCATCGTACGCTAGAAGATCCAATTTTTATTTTTTGGTTGACCTTCCACCACATTATTTTTCATGCTGATATATTTTTCAACCAACTACAGAAAAGAAACACTGATCCAACGGAAGTAAAAACTGCTATAGAAAAGTTTGAAAGAAACATTATCAGCATTAGAAATAAAGTTGATGAAATCGTCAAAGAAACCTTAAATATCTCCAGTGACAACAAAAAACGCAAAAGAAAACGCCCAAACAATAGTCGCTTTGATCACCATATTGCTGCTTTGGAAGTATGTGATGTTATAAATTCAGCAAAAGATAGATTCGTTTTTAGAGGTCACCTTCAAGCCGCAACACTTTTTCATCTGAACATTTTGTACAGTATTGTAATACATTTCCTGAAGAACAATTGAATGCTACGCAACTAGCATACCCACTGATTGACAAAGGAAGGCTTAAAACCGAGCTATCACTTATTTATTCAAGGGAAGACTGTAGAGGATTAAATGGTAGTTCACCACTTATAAAAAATTTTATACAAAATAATTTAGCACTTTCAAAGAGACAAAAAATGTGCTAGATATTTTACTAACTACTCCTATGTCGACATCATAGGCTGAAAGGTGTTTTTCTACACTTAAGCGAATAAAGACCTTCCTTTAAAATACCATGTCACAAGATCGTTTAACTGCATTGACCATGCTTTCCATTGAAAAAGACTTTATATCAAAAATCACAGACTTGATTTGATTGATCGATTTGCTTCGAAGAAGGATCGTCGGATTGATTTCATATTTAAACAATAACGTAAGTTTCTAATAATTTTATTTCCGTTAATATTTTTTTTTTTTTTTTCATTTTCGTTAAAACCCAGCCCTTTAATTATTGGTGCCTGCTTGCTAAATTGCCTACATAAAGATAAAACCTGATAACTGAATATCGATTTAGGATTAATTTTAAATTGATTAATGGTGAATGCGCCGCGAATATAATATTCCATTAATAAAACAAAACAAAAAATATACTTTGTTCATAGTCACTTTAATTGAATATTTAGCCGTGACAGCTGTTTCGTAGTACAACTACATTTTCAAACGTACTACGAAACAGCTGTCACGGCTAAATATTCAATTAAAGTGACTATGAACAAAGTATATTTTTTGTTTTGTTTTATTAATTTAAAATGTACGATCACAAAGTAACGGACGAAACCATAAATTCTTTAATATTCCATTTATTTGAGTAACTAAATTGCAGAACACCTATAATATTTTGCCACGAGCCGCCACTGCCTTGAAAGATATTTAAGTAGTATGTAAGATATTTGACCGTACCGTGAGCGAACCGACACCTGAGCGCTTAGTATGCATTGTCCTTTATCGATCCTGTGACGTCTCAGTAAGCACCGCAGAAAATATTATTAAGAGAAAAACGCAACTTTTTATTGTCGTCGATTTCATTCGTATCTGTGTTTAAGCTTATTATAATATACCGAGTTAAAAAAAAAAAACTTTAATTTTAAATTAAAAGTGTTCCAGAAACTAAGCTTTCAGACATATGTAGGAATTTTTCTTCATAAAACAGTATGGCAAATCACTCTTTAAAGTTTTGTACCGTAGTTAGGAAATACCCTAAAAATTAATTTAAAAACAAGTATTTTTTAAGCCCGCCTTTACAATATACAAATATTTTTATCGAAATGGTTTTTTTCATCAAGAAGGACTTTTTATAAAGAAAAACTTTTTTAGGTTAATAATTAAAAAAAATCCCATTTGGTAAGAAGTTTTGAAGACCATATATAGGGTGTTACAAATTCGAGGAACACCATTAGGATCTCGAAAACGGTAAGGGATACGGGGGTTGGTTAAATTGGAAAAAAACTCATTTTTATGCTTAACAATATTCCGTTTTAAAAATTTAAAAATTTGCAGCCGTTCCGGAATTATCTGGCAAAAACCGAATTTTTGCGCAACAGTTGTTATTTTTGTCTCTTTTTATTTAAAAATATATTTTAAAACAAACGACACATTACCATTCCCACTTTTTCTGTACTATAAAATGAATTCAACAAATTTAAGATCTATCGTTTCGTGCTTAAGTCACCATCATCAACTCTGTTTTTTAAATGGGCGGTATATTTGGTTTTAAACTTAATAAACTCGTAATTTAATTCTAAAACCAACGATATATCACACTTTAAATTTATGCGACGTTTCTAACAAAAAACCATTATCATTCACCATTTCGCCATTATAGGTAAGTATGCATCCATTTTTTTATGACAGGCTACGATAAAATTAATAGAGGCGTTTGATTAAATTAAATGCTTTATTTTATTATGCATAAGTCAATGTATGTAAATATCCTTAATACTTGTAGCTTGTTAGTTAAATTATAAATAAATAAATTTTAATAATAATAATAATAATAATAAGAAGTAAAAGAAATTAACGGTTGCATACTTATCTTCAAATGGAAATTTCCAAAATCGTTTGAAATAAAAACGTAATTTACAATGAAAAAAATAGTGGATGGTGGTTTTTGATTCGAAACGTCGCATAAATGTCAACCAAACATTCTGCCCATTTAAAAAAACAAAGTTGATGATTGTGGCTCAAAGACGAAACGTCGTATCTTAAATTAAGTGACATCATTTTATAGAACAGAACAAGTGACGATGTTAGAGTGTCGTTAGTTTTAAAATATCTCTTCAAATAAACCGAGAAAAAATAAAAACTCTTTCGCAAAATTTCGGTTTTTGCCGAATAATTTCGGAACGGCTCCAATTTTTAAATTTTTTAGTGGGAATATGGTTAAACAAAAAAAGCTCAACTTTGCCCTAATTTAACAACCAATACTGTATCTCTTACCGTTTCCGAGATCCTAATGGTCTTCCCCGAATTTGTAACAGCCTCTATAGGAATTTTTACACAATTTAGTATTAAGAGGTTTTTCTAATAAAGTAAAAGTACTATCACTAAAAAGACATGTATGTGTATCTGAATAAACATTTTTAATTTAAGTTTATTTTCGTATCTTGTACAGGGGCAAAGTCATTTAGTGTATAAATAGAGTTGGGACACCCTGTATATAACTAATTTCTGCCTCGGTATATTGTTGCTTTGGAAAAAATTTCTATTTTCGTATATTATCTAAACAATTTTTAAGTATCTTTACGACTAACCGTTTTTGAAAGATTTAAGACTAAAGGTTATATTCCACACACCAAAAATCCTTTGCATTTTTCCACGCTATACAGGGTGTCCCATCGGGAACTGCCATGATTAATTTCTCGAACAGTACGCTATGGAAAATTTTAAAATTTTGGTAGTTATAAAGTTAGTGGAGGACATACAACTAAAATATTTTGACAGTCTCTACCACTTCCGGTTATACCGGAAGTTCATGTCAACTTCTTTATTTTAAATTAAATACCCTATATATTACTTATTTTTGAGATAGGGGGCCTAGTTTCAAAGTGTACAATCTTCATTTAGACTTTTTAATACAACAGTGAAATAAAAGTCCCAAAAGTTGAATTTTATACGATGAATTTAAATAAATCACTTTTTGACTACAACCATGACAGGGTGTTTAAACTTAAAAAGAATAAATTACATTCAATGTATAAATTCTTTGTTCATTTTTAGTCAGATATAACATGAAAATCTAATTTTGGAGAGGGTACCCTTTGAAACTAGGCCCCTCAGATTCTGCGTAAAATTCTTCTAAACATAATTTATGTATAATGTCCTATATCTAAGTCCAACCGTTTTTGACTTATTTTAAATTTTATTTCAAAAATGACGTTTGCAAGCCATTACCTAACGATCAATTTCTTTTAAACAAACGCGCCTTTAATATGAGTTAGGGTTGGGTTTCTCGTAAAGAAAGAACTACTTTAGTAGACTGTATTAATATTTGACAAATAATAAATACAGAGTGGTCAAAAATAATCCTTAAAAATTATTACGACAAAAACTTTAAAAGTCATTTTTTTAAATGGATACCCCTATCTTTTTTACCTTATCCTTTTAGCATTAAAAATATGGATATGTTTTTATAAAAATGTCTATTCTAAAAATATATAGTTTTTAAAATATTAAGAATTTAATATTTATCTATTCTAGCAATGCATTTAAGTACGGGTTGGTACGGGGTAGTTGGCTGTTACTGCGTACTTTGTTGTCAAGGCCAACTAGAAGCCAAAATAGTAAAAGTACGGCTTAGTTTGGCTTTTAGTTGGCTTTGACAACAAAATGCGCCGCAAGATAAACATATTAAATCCTTAATATTTCGAAAACTATAAATTTTGGGAATAGATATCCTTATGCAAACTTACCCTTATTTTAAATGCCTAATAGGATAAGGTAATAAAATATAGGGCTTATTAAAAAAAAATTACTTTTAAGGTTTTTGTCGATATAATTTTTAGCGATTATTTTTGACCACTCTGTATTTATTAATTGTAAAAATATTGATACAGTCAAAAAGGTTGGCCCTAGGTATAGAATATTATACATAAACTAGGTTTAAAATTTTACGCAGAATATAAAAAGTAAATAATACATAGGTTCTTCCATTTAAAATAAGGAAGTTGACAATAACTACCCGGAAGTGGTAGAGCAGCCAAAATATTTTAGTTCTGGTTAGTTTATAATGTTACCAAATTTTCAAAATTTTCCAAAGCGGACTTTTCGTGAAATCGATCGCGGCAGTTTTCGGTGAGACACCCTGTATGTAGGCCTTCGAATTTCTTTAAAGAGGTCTTTATAAAATGTCACTAAAAATTTTTTGGGCCAAACAAAATTATCTCATTTAAAAAAATTGTTAGTTTGTTACAGGTTATAAAAGTAAAAAATAAAATAGAAACTTTCACACACTGTTTCTTACAAACGATCATTTTTTCGACTAAGGAAACATGTATTAGATCGTCGTATGCCAAGAATTAGTAGTAAAATAAGCAGTATTTTATACTGAACTTTAAGAGACTGCTGGGGTCACCTAGATGACGCGTAAAGGAATGCAATAAAAAAATTGTATGAACAAAACTTTAAATCTAAAATATTTAAAAAAGGTTGCTTGTCGCGATAATTACCAAGTATTCAAATTTATTGCAAAGAATATCTGATAATTTTATTTTTTTACTACGACTAAATTATACTAAGGCAAAAAAAATAGAAATAAAAACCTTTGACAACATGTATGTCGCTAACAAGCACATAATGACAATGCTTAAATATCAGTGGTTTAGTTAGTACACAAATGTTGTAAGTGCATTTTTCAAAAAGAATAAGTTGTAAACACTAATATATATAAAAATAAACAAGAACTTTTCTATGCACACAAGTATCAAGTAAAATATTTAAACTAGGATGGAGTTCCGAATTATAGCATATTTTAAAACTTTAGAGTTTATATAACCTAAAAATTATTTAATTTTGCACCTACAATATTTGTAAACTAGACCATCGATATTTAAACTTATATAGACTAAATTGCTCAGTGAGCTAAATTGTCCCCAGTCTGACACTGTGTTTATAACTTTTAAATCCGTTTCTAATTTACAGACAAATTATAAAATGGTGAAAGAACTTCGGTCGTTAGTAACTGATAAACTTGTTAATAATAATAAATCTTATAGTTTTGAGAGAATACACAATAATACCTAACTTCCCTCTGCTTAATACTTATACATAGCTAATAAAAAATAATGCAGCCTTAAAAGACATTTGTTTAATCTAGTAAGCATAAAGCCTTAAATACTAAATAAAGACTGTCCACAGATAGGGTTTACAAAAGGACAAATAGAACAAAAATTTCTAAGAAAGGTGATAAAAATGTTTGCTTGTAGAAATATATTATTGTGAGATATGTTATATTATATTTAGGAAGAGAAAATGTTGATTATGTATACAGAATTCAAAAAAAAAAATTAAAAACATGTTTAACAACTTTTACAACAGTAAACTATCTTAACTTTTCTTTTTAATCAAAACGTTATTAAGGACATGTATTTAGCATAAAGTTTGTAATTGATAAAAATTACAAAATTTGTGTTGTGTAGAAAGCAGGTGTTTGAAAAGCAATTTATGAGAATTTTTAAGGTAATTTTATTATAAAAATTTGAAATAAATAATTTTTAAAACCTTAAAATTATTTCTTGAAATTTTTTATTACTTGTTAAACATCAATTAAAATTATTCAAGATGCTATTCTAAAAAAAAATGTAAATAATATTTTGTTAAAAAATAAAAAATAATGGTAGTTTACTCTTGCAGAAAAATCATTTTTACCAAGTTTTTACGTAAACGAAATCAACATTTTCTCTTCGAAAATCATATTTTTTGTGCTAGCAAAAACTTTAATCAAGAATTATTTTTACTTGAAAAATTATTTTTTTATCCATTTGCCTTCTTGTAAACCTCATCCGTGGACAATCAGTATATTAAAAAATAATTTAGGGCTTTCAGGTAATTTACGTAAAAAGCACAGGATGGATCGTCCAATAGCATATGCTAAATACAATGCTTTGCAATTACGTGATAACAAATTTACATTGGACACCTATTTAAGTCTTATACAATGGAAAAAAAAGTCAACGATCTTGGACCTTGGATGTGGTAATGGAGAGTCAACATTAAAACTATTAGAACCACGAATTCCTCGAGACTATACCAAGTTAGTTTTATCCGATTTACAAGAATCAATGGTGGAATATGCCAAAAAGTCAAATAAAAATAATCGGCTGGAATTCGTTCAATTTGATATTGCAGGAGAAAAGTTACTTCCAGAAAAATATGACCACATATTTTCTTTCTTTGCTTTTAATTGGGTTGCTAATCTAAGGTATGTATGGTAATTATTGTATTTCTCCAATCTGTTGATCTGTTATCTATCTGAAATGGAAAAATATGTCCTAAACTTTGTTCCAATTAACGACAGAATAATGCTCTTACAGGTGCGTGAATCTCCATTTAATATCAACTTCTTACAAATAATATATGCCCCTACTGCAGAAAAGAAGTACGACAAAAAAGTGGAAAGTCTGTACACTAAACTAAGTACAACATTTAAAAGCCCAAAGTCCAACGACATCAAATATATAATGGGGGATTTCAATGCTAAAACTATAGTAAAGTTCGTAGATCTGAACGAGACGGAGATTATGGTTTAGGAGAAAGCAATGAACGAGGGGCAGATTGTTTGATTTCTGCCTGTAATACAATTTGGTAGTAACTAACACATGTTGGAAGTTACCTAAACGCAGACTGTATACTTGGCTTATCTCCACCATTTTCTTTTATTAAGAGAAACAGGTTGATGGACATTAAATAATTAGATCCTAAAGATGTAAATATTAAGAAATTTAGATGTATTTGTCGCCTTTATTATATAGAACTTATAAATACACAGTTTTTTCAAACATGTTTGTAGTTTATGCAAAATCGTAACTGATATAACTGTATATATGTATATAGTACCCCCAGTTTAATGCGATAAATTTTAATGATGCGTGGACATACAAATCGTTAGGCTTTAGCCTAGTCAGCCCAGTGCATTATACGGCACTGTCGGTGATTGATGCTTATACTAACTTAAATAATAATGACAACACTATTTTTCCTTAAAATTGGCAACGAATGAAGTAACCACTTCATTCTTTGCCAATAATTATTTAAATTTTTTATTGCCAAATATTTTTTTGCTAAAAGTATCAAGTACTTTATACATTTTGGGGCAAATTGTCACCTTTTGCTTTTTACCCCTTTAATTATTCCTTATTCTTAAAATATTGATGATAAGATTTCAAAAACCATTTTAAAAAAGTGGTGCAGTACAACTCTTTCAACGATCTTGCTGAAAATTTTGGCTTAGCATTTTTAATATTGATAACCTTTTATTACTTATTACTTGTACATATTAAGATAGATGGTTTTTTTAGAAAAGGGTTTAAGAATGTTTACGATTTGCTTAAACCTGGAGGTGATATGCTAATTAACCTAGTCTGGGATCATCCATTCTACGACCTCAAAGAAAACTTATGGACAGATCCAGAATGGAATTCCTATTTTGACGAAACGATGATTCCTCCTTTCCACAACTGCAAGAATCCTCAAAAAATATTGCACACGCATTTGGAAGAAAATGGGTTTAATAATATTAAAATATATGTGGAAAAAAGGTCATTTACCTATAATAATTTAGCTACTTATTGCAGTAAGTAGGGTATATAATTTTGCAATAATACAGGGTGTCCAGCTATAATTTGATGCATTTTAATCGCACATAATTTGAAAACAAAATGAATTTATCAATATCGGTTTTCACAAAAAGCCTTTGATTTTTTAAATTTGTTAATTATACAGGGTGTTATGCAAATACTTTAATATATTAAAATGGGTAACTCCTAGGGTAGTGTAGAGACATAATTAATACTTTTTTGGTAATTTCTAACATTTATTAAATTTTGCAAAAATTACTTTTTCTCTCACGCCTGCAACGTCCCTGGACAGGTAAACTTAAATTATTTGTTAAACAGCTGTTTAGAAATGACATCTTTTCTGCGATATTGCCAAACATCTTTTATATGCTTAAAACTTTGAATGAACAGTAGTAAAGGTAAAATAACGTTTTGTTTGTATCTAACGTACTTGTTTTAAAATAAATTAGTTTACATTTAAAAAACTTTAACAAACAAACTTTGAACACTGGCCCATTTAACTAATACATACGTTACAAGCATGCTGTTGCAGTTATTTACAAAATAATAGTAACACTAAAAATAGTTTTTTTGGTAAATCCTTTGAAAAGCCTGTAGCTTTGTTGCCGTATTTTGTTTTATATAACATTGTATGGAGCTAATTTTTGTTGTTAAATAATAATTTTAATTGCATTGTGCAGTAAATCTTTTACATTAAGAAAATACTAGATTGGACCCCGTCGAATCTCGACGTATTAATAATTAGAAAAAGGAAAAGCAACAACAAAATAAAAAAACGCATCAAGCAGGTGCGGCAAATACCTTTGGCAGCGGTATAAATAACATATTATTTGTGTTACGTCAGACGGCCTTCCACGAATGATACATTAAATACGGAACATGCAACATGACACGTAAGGTAAACACCGCTCATATAAATTTGCCACATAAAGCCTTAATATTAGCTACTTCCGGTTTTCTGCACACAAACAAAAAAAACAACCGTACACGGTGTAATCAAGCGGTCACCCATCTAAGTACTAACCCTACGCGACGTACGGTATGTTAACGTGGTATACAAGCTGTTACAAATTCGAGGAACACCATTAGGACCCCGGAAATGGTAAAAGATATAGGTTGGGGCTAAGTTGTGCATTTTTATGCTTAACAATATTCCGTTTTAAACAGTTTTTATTTTTTCCTCGGATAATTTAAAGAGATATTTTAAAACTAACAACACATTAACATTGACACTTTTTCTGTTCTATAAAATGATGTCACTAAATTTAAGATTCGACGTTTCGTTTTTGAGCCACCATCATTAACTTTGATTTTTAAATGGGCGGAATATTTATTTTTAAACTTAATACACTCCTATTTTGATTCTAAATACAACGATATATCACAACCAGAAAACCACAATCCACTATTTTTTTCATTAAAAATTACGTTTTTATTTTAAATGATTTTGAAAATTTCCATTTAAAGTTTGCATCCATTTATTTCTATTGCTACTCATTATCATTCCTTTTAATATGAAGCAAGATTCCAGGACTCCACACCTTCCTTATTTTCTCAGAAATAAAATATATTAAATAATGTAGTACTAGTATATACCATGCGTATATAAAAATAGTACTTACTTTTCCTAAAATCTCAGTGCTGATTTTTATGTATATTTTAGATAATATTATTAAAAATTTATAATAAATACTCGTCTGACCCAGACTCATTTCGGCGGCCATAATTTATACCAGGCTAAAAAAAAATAATTTAACTTTTCTTACAATCCTAGTCTTGATTTTTATAAATAATACCTAGAGAACTAATTCAATAATAATTTTTTTAAGGAGCCAGACCAATCAGAGGGGCCTAACCCTTCCCCAGACACACACAAAGGCTTGCTATGTTTATGAATGCGATCGTGATTGTAGATAGTTTTATAAAATTTGTTATTAATAATTTAATCAATAATCTAATCGGTCTTTAGTAACAATAAAAAATAATGTTTACATTTATTAATACCAATAATTACCGCATAATAAAAAATATACAGAGTGTCCCAGGATAGGTGTTTCAAGAGGACAAATGAAACATTTTTAAGTGTTTAAACGTCCTTTTAGGAAAATTCGTCGCATAGTCAAAAGTAAAAATACAAAATTTTACTCGTTTTGGTTTTATATAGGGCGAGTTAAAACTAAAAATTCTTAGAACTAAACTACCTTTTTTTTTGTTTAAAAAGGAACAATATTGAAGAAAAACATGAAAGTAAAAAATAAAAGTTTTTGTCCATTATTTACATTACGCATTACAACTTAAATAATGGGCAAAAAATTGCAAAATTTAAAAGAAAATGTTATTCTATTTTAATTGCCTACTCAGTCAAGTTAATGCGTATTGTAAAAAATAGAAAAACATGTTTTTTTACTTTATTTCTTTAATTTTAAATTTTGACTCAAAATTCAATTCGCTTCAACATTTACTTTACAATATTGTTCTATTTTTAAAAATATAAGCACTTAACTTTTTGAGTTTTTATATTTTTAGTTATAACTCGCCTATAATACCAATCACAGTAAAATTTGGTATTTATTAGTTTTGGTCCATAAGAGCAGTTTTCCGAAAATGTCGTTTAAAATTCAAAAATGTTTGGTCCATTTGTCATCTTGTCACACACACCTATCCTGGGACACACTGTATATTTTTAATTATGCGTTAATTATTGGTATTAATAAATGTAAACATTATTCTTCATTGTTACTGAAGACCCATGAGATTATTAATTAAATTATTAATACCAAATTTTATAGAACTATCTACAATCGCGCTTTGTGTGTGCCTGGGGAACGGTTAGGCCCCTTGTAAAAATTATTATTGAATTAGTTCCCTAAGTATTATATGTAAAAATCAAACTGAGGTTGTAAGTAAAGTTACATTATTTTTTGGAACTTTAAAAGCGTCTGGTATAAATTATGGCCGCCGAAATGAGTCTGGTGTCAGACGAGTATTAATTATGAATTATTAATAATATTTTTTAAATATACATAAAAATCAGCACTGAGATTTTAAGAAAAGTTAATACTATTTTTATCTACCTTTAGCACCTGGTACCTGTAAATTGGCCGTCGGCTAAACCTAGAAAATATGCATACATGCATGGTATATACTCGTGCTACGCTGACATTACTGATCCGGATTTGTCAACTATATCACCCGTTGGGTTTGCCACCACACTCTCTTCCCATGTTTTCACCACTGCTAAAGTAAGTAATAAAATAATGAATCTTGATGTTTCCAAAAGTTCGGGCCCCGACGACATTCCTCCTTTACTACTTAAGAACTGCTGCCAATCACTTGTTGATTCCCTAAAAGCTCTCTTTCAAAAATCATTCGATAACGCCTACTTTTCATCCAGATGGAAGTACTCCAATATTATTTCAATATTTAAATTAGGGATAACACAAATGTTTCCAACTACCGCGGCATTTCTCAGTTGTCTGCAATACCGAATCTCTTTAATTCCATCCTAACGGACGAAATTTTTAATACATTCAAGCACTACATCATTGTTCAACAGCATGGATTCTATGAAGGACGTGCAACTACAACAAATTTAGCTGTCTACCAAAACTTCCTAATTTCATCAGTTGAAGCAGGAAAGCAGGTTGATTTCATCTACACAGATTTGTCAAAAGCGTTCGACAGCGTCTATCACCCACTCTTGTTAAGAAGTTATCTGAGATTAGTATTTCTGGAGGCTATTTGAAATGGATTAGCTCCTACCTTAGTAATCGCCGCCAACGTGTAACTGTTTGTGGTTCTGCCTCGGACAAAGTGTTTGTGACGTCGGGTGTGCCACAGGGCTCCCACATCGGCCCCGTTCTGTTTTTGTTATTTATCAATGACGTTATATCATGTTTTAAAACGTCCAATTTTCTCCTTTATGCAGATGATATTAAGTTTTATAATGTTGTCCGTCCTTCGTCCAGTGCTTTGCAATACAATCTTGATCGATTTGTTCAGTAGTGTGATTTCAATTGCTTAAATAATAACGTGTCCAAATGTAAAATTACTAGCTTCGATAAATGTCAGAATCCTGTCAATGTAACATATTCCATCAAAAGACCTTCTGAATTATAACCGGAAGGCAGTAAGAATAATAGTGGGTCAACTGACAGGTCATTGCAGACTGAATAAACACCTGGAAACTATGGGCCTGGCAGAAGAAAACCTATATAGATTCTGCTAGGAGGAGGAAGAAACCGCAGAACACGTATGGTGCTACTGCGAAGCCCTTTGTCGTCTGCGGTTTGCAAGGCTGGGTGAAGAAAAACCTAAAGCGGCAAGATATACCAAGGGACCAGTTTCAAGCTTGTGGAGTCTGATTAAACAGACCGGCTTGGATAGCGTGCTCTAACCTATGGACGGAGGACACACTATAAACCTGAGCAGGTTGCAGTGTTAGAGGATATGCAATCCACCTCCTAATCTAATCTAATCTAATCTGAACATATTCCATTAAAACCGAAAACATAGTGACCCACTTCAATGATCTTGGTGTACTCTTCGATAGGGATCTAAACTTCAATATGCATGTGGATAATATCATCCCCAAGAGCCTCCAAATGCTTGGATTCCTAAAAGGGTTACAGGGGTTACAAGGCATATTGTTAGACTCGAAAAGGTTCAAAACAAATTTATTAAATATTTGTTATTCAAATTCCATTTCTCTTACCAAGATGTTCCATACGAAACCAGATTTTTACTCTGTGGTTTTAAATCTCTGGAGGTTCGTCGTAACAACGCTCTTTTATTTTTTCTATTTAAACTTATTAATGGTTTAATCGATAGCGGCGAACTTCTGGGATTAATATCCTTTCTGGTACCAACTGGACGTACAAGGGTTCTCAACTGTTCTTCGAAAACACACATAGAACTAACTATGGACAGTGCGCGTTTATTGACCGAATGGTGCATAATTATAACACTTTCTATGCTAATCTGGACATTTTTAATTTAAGATTATCTTCACTTAGACGTATGCTAAATAGTCATATTACATAACTTGTTTTTGTGTGTTTTTAATTGTTCAAGTTTAGGCTATATGCATATGTTTTCCTTACATTTATATTTTTATTTTAAATCTTTCAACTTTAGCTTGTACCATTTAGAATGTTTTTATTCTGTAGTGTACATTTGTAAATAAATAAATAAATAAATACTAGAACTACATTATTTGATATAGTTTATTTCTGAAAAAATAAGAAAGGTCTGGGGGCACTGGGATCTTGGACCTATAATTTATTTATTTATAATTTAACTAACAAGCTACAAGAATTAAGTAATTTACATACATTTACTTATACGTAATAAAATATGGCATTTAATATAATCAAACGCCTCTATCAACTATGGTAGCCTGTCATAAAAAATGGATGCATACTTACTTGTAAACGGAAATTTTGCAGCTAAGTATGAGGTTTGGGGGAGAATCGTTTTTGTAATGGCGAAATGTTAAAAAAATTATGTTTTTTTTTGGTTCAAAACGTCGCATCAATGTAAGTTGTAATATATCGTTAGTTTTAGAATTAAATTACAAGTATATTAAGTTTAAAACTAAATATTCCGCCTACTTAAAACAACAAAATTGATAATAGTGGCCTAAACACAAAATGTCGGATCCTAAATTTAGGGACATCATTTTATTGAACAGAAAAAGTGGCAATGGTAATGTGTCTTTTGTTTTAAAATATCTCTCGCATAATTCCGGAATGGCTACAAATTTTTTAATTTTTAAAACGGAATATTGTTAAGCATAAAAATGCGTAACTTTGCTCCAACTTAACCAATCCTGTATCTCTTACCGTTTTCGAGATCCTAATGGTGTTTCTCGAATTTGAAACACCCTGTATATAGCCGATACTTAGAAAAGTAACCAAATCAAGTTAACAAATGCTTTTTTTTAAATTGCAACAAACATAATTTTGTTTTTATAGAAAAAATAAAAAAAACCAATAAAATAAATAGTGCTAAGAGTCTCAGTAACCGGACCATAAGTTTTTAGAAAATGTCATGTAAAGTGCAGTGTACATAGAACTCTCATGAAGATGCTAAAACAGGCATGGTATAACTATCAATTGGTATTATTGTAAATTTTCTATTTGATAGTTTGCTACGTTTATCTTAACAAACATACTTTGAACGTAAGCAATTTTTCTTTTTGCTTATTTTAACTATACAGAAATACAAGGTGGCCATTTTAAAACGAAACAGAGCTTAATTTGTGCGCTCCAGGTCATTGCAGAAAAAAAGTTTGTACCCATTAATTTTTTATTTTAAGGGAAAACATTTTTTGCCACTTACCAACTAAACTGCAACCGACTAGCTGGGGTGAGACTTACCCCCAAAATCTTAAATGGAAAGAGGCGTTGAGTAATACCCTATTTTAAATTTTCTTTACCCTGATTACAACTGCCAAGTTTAATGTTTCTGTTTTATTTCCGTTGATATGACAGCTTCAAAAAAAATATATTTTTTTAATGTATAATTATAAAGTACCTGTAAGAACAAGTTACATTAAACTAAGCGGATATAATAAGGGTTAAACAATCTTTAAAATGAAAAATTAATTATTCTTTCTGGCGAGGGTGTGATTCACCCTTAAATTTTAGGGTTGAGGCGCACCCTCAAATAATATCTTATTTAAAAGATCGTTTAACCCCTTATCATATCCTTTTAATTTAAAGTAGAAAGCTCATACACGTAATTTATTAATATCTGCCGAAAGACCTTTAAAAAACACTCGACCCCTCTTTTCTTTTAAAACTGGAAGGGGGTCTCACCCTGCTAGACGGTTGCAGTTCTGCTTAGTTCATGGTGAAAATGGAAAAAAATGTTTCTCCCTGAAATTAAAAATTGACGGGTACCCGCATTTTTAACACGCTTTTATTAGCTTGGGTTGTAACTATCTATCTATCTATCTATCTATCTATCTATCTATCTATCTATCTATCTACCTATCTATCTATCTATCTATGTAACGGAATCTTTGAGCCTAATTTTTACCAACTTCCAGCGATTCAATTTCTTTGAAACTTTGCACACGTATCAAGGACCGATGACAATGCAATAATTTAAAAACAGTATCCCGTTATCCTGATTAGGACCGCCAAGATAAATAAATTCCTTTACAGATCCTCTGTGTCTCTTGACAAAATGGCGAAGGAATTTTTTAGTGAATAAACTGGAGCATTTATTTTTAAAAACTAATTAATAGATATATCGAACTAAAAAATGAAAAATAAATAATAGTTTAAAAAAACTAAAAAACACGCTTTTTATATGCAACCGAACTAAAAATTAGAAAATCATTTTTCATTACAAAGAGTTTGTCACTTCAGAATAAAAGCGTGGGGTGCTTAATATATTAAATGTTATAATTATTCTATTTGCAAATATCTATGAGGGAAAAGTTATGAAAAAATAGTAAAAATGCACCCCACGCTTTTTACTCTGAAGTGACAAACTCTTTGTAATGAAAAATTAATTTTTAGTTCGGTTGCATATAAAAGCGTGTTTTTTAGTTTTTTAAACTATTATTTATTTCTTAAATTACCTAAAGTGCCTAAAATTAGCTCTGTTTCGTTTTTAAATGGCCACACTGTATTAAAATTAGCTTGTGTACAAGTGTGTTAGAAGAGTATATTTACGGATTGATGGTTGCTCGACTAAGCTAACGCCTCATATTCTTTTGTTTTAGAATCATTTTTGTCTCTTGATCCCATACTTTCAAATCTAAATGAGGAACAAAAACAAGAGTACGTTGTTGACTTTGTGTTTACTCTTAAACATGTATACGGTAAAAATGAAGAAGCTAATGGAGAAGTAACAGTGCCCTACAATATACTTGTAGTATACGCATCCAAGCCAGAATAAGCAGTTATAACCTATTAAGTACTTTAAAATCATTCCCTCATTACATCCCACTTAAAATGTATTATTAAATTAAATAAAAAAGTTTTTTAATAATTATTGTTGTTTTGCCTAATACAGTGTGTCCGAAATTGGTAGGAATGTACTAAGATATTGCACTATAAGAGATAGAAAGACGGCTAAACAGAAAAAGTTGTAGGCCATTTAACTGTAAATTTAATACCATTTTGATAACGAGTGTAGCTTGTTTGGTTTTTAAGAAAAAAACAAAAATGTGCATTTTGGAACAAGTGCTTTTTTATTTTTAGAATCTGTAAAAACCTTGTTAGGGCAACTTTTTAAGATAAATGCATCTACGAATTCAGATTTTAATTTCAACCATTTGGTTTCGAGATATGTACAATCAATCAATAAATCATTTTTTTTTAATTTCTTTTAGCGGCCATTTTTTATCAGATTTTTAAAGAACGTTTTTTTCCTTCAAAATGATTTATAACACTTTATAGAAATATTTAAAAAAACGAATTTTTTTATTTCTTATAGTTTTCAATATCCCAATACATTTCCTACCAATTTTTTAACAGTTTTGATTGGCTGTGCCTATAAAGTTTGGTAGGTATATAGATTGGCGCACCACCAACGCCTCTGTCTCTAGTACAAAAACATTATTTTTAAAATATTTTTTAACAGGCATAACATATGTGAGTGTGCTAGGAGCGTAATTTAAAATTAAAGATATTATTATACATTTGAGGATTTTTGAAAAATTCAAAGAAAATCTTAATATATCTTGCATTACTTACGCTGGATTTTGTTTATTATGTTCCTTATATTGCTAGAATATTAACCGTGTTATTACATTTTGTTACTAGAAATTACACAGGATGTTTAAAATCTGATATCTATTATTAGCTACTTTAAAGTACAAATAACTCGCTTATTTTAAATACAGGCTGTTTCAAATTCGAAGGCTATCATTAGAATCTAGGAAACGGTAAGACATACAGGATTTTTATTTTTTTCTGACTTTATTTTAAAAAATATTTTAAAATTAGTGGCACATTATCATTTCCACGTTTTCTTTCTACAAAATAATGTCATTAAATTAAGGATCCGACGTTTCGTCTTTGAGCCGTCATCATCAACTTTGTTTTTTTAAATAGGCGGAATATTTGGATTTTACCTTAATAAGTTGGTATTTTAATTCTAAATTCAACGATATATTACACTTTACATTTCTTTTCGACCTGAAAAATCAGATGTTTTCTGAGTCTATTTTGCCATTAAAAATTAGGATTTTGTCCCAAAGATGCGCAAAAAATATCTGTTCGCAGGTAACTGTGCATCCATTTTTTATGATAGGCTCCGATAAAGTTATTAGAGGCGTTTAATTAAATTAAAAGCTTTATTTTTGAAACTACAATTGTCTTTGGTATAATTTAATAATTTAAATAGAGATATTCATTCATTCACCATTAGCCAAATGCGAATTTGAATAAAACCCATGTGTTAAGATTTCTAAATCGGTAACAGTCTAATTGCAATACAATAGCTCTCTTATTATAACAGAGTATGGTTTATTCTGGTAAGCAACGCCTTTTTTATTTCTTTAAATAAACCCAAGACTACTACACACTTAAAACACTAAAGAATTCTATTCCCATCTTTAAGGTACCAAACAAGAAAAGATTCTTGCCGAGTTGTCCAAACCAGAAAAATAAGGGTCAGGTCAGGTAAAATTTTATTAGGTGCCGAAATGAGAATTCCCCAAACGGTAATAAATATAAAGTATGATATGTCGTTAAATTTAGAACCAAATACGAGTTTATATAGGTAAAAACCAAAAATTCCGCCTATTGAAAAAAACAAAGTTGATAATTATGGCTGAAAGACGAAACGTCGGATCCTAAATTTAATGGCATCATTTTGTAGATCGGAAAAAGTGGCAATTACAATGTGTTATTTATTTTAAAACATCTCTATAAATGAACTCAGAAAAAAATAAAATCTGTTTCGAAAAAAATCGTTTTTTCCCGGATAATTCTAAAATGGCTGTAAATTTTTAAAAGAAAAAGAAAATTGTATGTAATTTCGACCGTAAGATATTAATTAAAAGAAAAAATTATCTGGTGTGCTGCCTGTGAATGATTTATTTTTTAATTAACTCTATATTTCGTCATTGTTTAATTTTAATAGCTTTCTCAGGAGACTAAACTAGAATAAAGATAAAGAAATCACACATTTAAAGAATGTATAAAGCTAGAAAATGCATAAGTTTACAGGGAGCTGGTTAAACTGACACAAATTTTTTAAAACGAACATATTTAAGCATAAAAATGTATTTCTCGAAAATGCTTCAATTTATTGATATCAAACAAAAAGAACCTTTCTTACCTAAGGGTTTAGGCTATCCAAAAATACGACTTTCATTTTTTTATTATACAAGGTATACAACTTACAATAATTATTCTACAATTATTCTAAAAGTGCACTATTTTAGGGAGTCCCTAGTAACATCTGTCATATTAAAAAAATATTTTATTATACCAAGAGTAGTAAAGTAAAAGAGGTAACTGCGACTGAGGATGGTATCTTTTCATCCACAGAGACCATTCTTTGATATTTCAGGATTTTTTTAGTAGTTCAGAACTTCTTTATTCGAAGAATTGACGTAGTTCTCGAAGAAGTTCAAAGCATGCTGAGATCTTATCTTTTATCACCTGTAAAGGTGTAATATAAAGAATTTTCTTTGCTAAAGAAGTAGTTGCAAATGACGTATGTTAACCAGAGGCTAGTAAAAGAACAAGGCGGACTAAGTTAAGAATAAAAATGTGTAGACTGTATTTAAATATGTTAATTGTCTCCAATCTGAAAGCTTATCACTATTTGCTATTTAGTTTTAAATGTCTTAGTTAAAAAAGGTATTAATAGAAAAGGTCAAATTAAATATAGGCCAGTTTAAACTCGTGTAAATAAAGCAAAATAGTAATTAATGCATTAAAAATGTTATAAAATGTAAATATTTATTTAAACATATTTTTGTTCAACAATTTTATCATTTTAATTTTATATTACACAATAAACTTTAGGTACCCTTACTTTAAGTTTTGTTACTAATAGTAAAAGTTGGCTAGAAAAAAATTAATTAATTATTATATCTTTTTATTTTTTAAAGTTATATTACAAATGTAAACTTATAACAATCAAAAAGATTTAAAACCCTGATCACTACGTTTGGTACTTAGAAGTGAATGGAATTTTTCTTCTGTTACTTAACAGATCAGTTGTGCAATGCAATTACCAACCCTAATGCCCACATTGTCTCTGGAATGGTAGAATTGTTGCTATACCCATAGTTCATATCTAATAATATCATAACAAACACACTACCTACAGTGTGTGCCAAGTTAAACTTGCACACTTTTTAAACTAATTGTAACTTTTTATCTGTTGCACCCATCTTTTTCATTTTAAACGAGCTAATAGGTAAATATGTTTTCTCTAAGTTTGCTAATTTTGATCAAACAGATTTAAACAGGACTGGACTTACGTAATTTTTTCCAAAATGATGCATTAAACTTCGTTGCAAAAAAATATAATTTTATCTACAATTAGGCTAATACGTTTATTTTTAATTAATTAACTGTTAAGTTTGGTCAGCATTCAACTTAGTAACTATGGTAACTTCACATTTTTAATTTTCAAAGGACACTAAAAAAAGTTATTTTTTAAAATCGAAAAATGCATGCTTTATTAAAAATAATTATAATTCCTAAATTATCAAATTGTTGACGAATATGCTTTTACTGAAACATTTCTGATGGTTTGTCTACAAGAAAAACGTATTAGCTTAATTGTAGCTAAATCAGATTTCTTTTGTAACGAGGTTAGATGCAATATTTTAGAAAAAGTCCCGTAAGTCCAAACATATCCAAATCTATTTGACCAAATTGGCAAACCTAGAGAAAGCATATACACCTATCAGCCCTTTAAAAATAAAACAGATAGACGCAAAAGATAAAAAGTTATTAATTTGGCCTACCCTGCATAATAGGATGTGTATGAATTAAAAATATGTAATAAACATAGATTGATTTATAAGTATGTAGAAAGATTTTTGAGAAAGAAGAAGAATGTTGTTTAGAAAATTTAAGGGTTCATTCCACATCAAAAACATAAAGAAAAGTTTATATTAACATGGGTTCGCAAATTTTTTGTTTTCCAAATATATGGGTGTAAAACTATTAAAAAACTGAATATTTTAAAAACACTTATTTTAGCTAAAATAGTTAGACTGGTATGTACCCTATTTAAAGAATAATTTATTGTTGTTATTACATAATTAGTGCCGGATTAGGAGGCAGCAAATGCTACGGGCCCCGGGCCTCTGCTAAAAAAACACAAATCAACAAGAATCTAGGTTGCGGTTCTTTTTCCAATAAGTAGGAAAGTAATTTTTTTGCTGATTGCGGTCAATAATCTGAAAAATAAAATGAATAGCTAATAGAAAATGATCCCCACATATTTTTTATGTACTTGCGCACGAATTTTTGACCCCACACTGGGAGAATTGCTGTCCACCTTTGCACATGCTCAGTTCTTATAAAAGTTAGTGTTTTTCAATAAAAATCCAATATAGTGTTGGCAACATTGACAAAATTTGCAGTATTTTATTACAAATAGTGGTTGCAACACTGAAAACATTTGCCTAAACAGCGACATGGCCACACTTATCATAATTTAATTAATAATGTAAGTTACTTTCCCGATTGTAAAATCTAGGTAAAATTGACTCCGTCGGCCGCCCAAAGCTAACCATCCACGATCGACCGTTAGCCATCATTTGGTATTCGCCGTTCCTTTTGTGCCTTGTCGTGGTATTTTTCAGTGGTGTTTATTTCACTTTCGTAAAATCAAAAGTAAATAATGAATTATATAGTGTTGTTTTGCAAAAAATTTGAAGTTTTTTTTTTGTGATTTCGATTACAAATAAAAGGTCAGTTTGGCCCTAACCCCAAAAATAAACAATTTCCAGCATAATTTTTTAAAGATTACGAACATTTGCAAACGATTAACAGCAAAAGTAAAAACTTGGTCAAGTCAATTGAGGGACCGGCGTTCACAAATGACATTACACGCCAAGTTTAACTGAACGAAGAAAACTTTACGGCAGCGGGAGCGAGATATCAGTTTTAAAATTGAGATTTATTCCTCAAACTAGTTACAGCAAAACTAATTGGTTTTATGATAAAATACCAACCATTCAGTTTTGTTGTGTCAAAGTAATGTTAAGAAAAAAATAATAATGAAAAAATACCGTGTAATTTTAGGGTTAAGTCAAAAAGGGCCCTCATAAATTAAAAATGAAGTGTTTCAGCAAAAAACGGAATTTAAATTGAAATCAGTGCTTCAAAGGACTCTCCTATGCTAAATTGAAATAAAATCGGCGATATAAAAAGTAGTAATAGTAAATAGAAAAGTAAAAAAATATAAAAGACAAAAATTAATACCCAATATCTAAACCGGCCTACTTTTTAGGGACTTTTATGGACAATTATAAACTTAAAATAAAAGATTTAAAATATGTTTTCCAAGATACAAAATTACTTGGTATATTTTCTTTATACATGAAACCTATACAAAATGTTAAATCTGGTCCTGTTTTTCCTCTAGTCTGTAAATTTTTACTACGCAGTAATACGTAGGGGCTATTGTGATTTTCGCTGTATTCATCCAGAGGTTCATCCATATTATTTTTCAGATCATTGATCGCGGTGGACTAATACAGAATTAGTATAATCCTACTGATTTATAGGGGTTAAAATTCTACATAATACCACAACAGTGAAAACGGTAAGCTCTAAATTTTTAGTAAGTTGCTAACTTTTTTTGGTTATAAGTAGAGTATACCAACCTACTGTACAGGGTGGGTCAAATTCGCCGCTTTTAATAGAAAACTTATGTTTTTGTAGGTTATACAAAAACTGACCCCCATTTGTAAGGCCTAAATTTTAAGTCTTAGGGCCCCCGGGTTCATATTGCTTTGGGCCCCGCGTCGCTTAATCCGGTACTGTACATATTTGCTAATAAAAAATTATAAAAGAACAAATTCCCACACAGCTTTTTAATGATTTAATATTATGCAATAAAAAAATTAAAATATAAACACAAATGTATTTTTTACTTGTATTATATAAAAAAAAACACAAACATTTTACATACATTTACACAGTCAGTGACGTATTGTTTTTTTTAAATATTTCTTCAGGGGTTGCTCGAGACGCCATTGGACTTTTTAAATTTAGTGAGAGGTGTTATAGTTATGTTTTTCTCACGTGGTCTACTGAGAATAAAATCATATGATAAATGGTTTGGTGCCATTTCCACTTTTAAAAAAAAGTCAAAAGTGGCAGTTCGGAAGAATTATGGTGGTAATATGAAACCCAAAAAACTCAACACAAGGTGGTCTCGAAAGGTGAGTTCCTAAATGATAAGGTGATGGAGTGAGCCAAAATAATGTTAAGTACTTCTTATAATAAAAGTTCTATCGAGCTTCATAAGGGAAATATTAACCTTTAAAGTTAGAATTAAAAAAACTTATTTTAATTATAACTTTTAAACTGTTAACCACACTAGCAATGATATTTGGGCAAACACATATTCTTGTACTTATGCTTTTTACATAGGTAAACGGCTGTTCAGTATGTCGGAATTATACAGGGTAAGACGTTTATTTTTTCATGTTATGGATGCCTTTTTGACACAGGTGACAAATTTGACATTTTGCATTAACTGTTTGATTCCTTCAACTTTTTTGTTCACAAAAAAAAAAAAAAAAATTAAATCGATATCTTTGACCGTTTTTAATAGGATCATATTTTATATCCAGACGTACTGGCATTTTGTATGTAATAAAAAAATAATTTTTTAGAAAATGATTAAAATACGTCAAAAATTATTTAAAATTGTGTTAGCTTCTTAAACATCATAATAGAGATAAAATCTGTTTTTGTTTAATGTTACCATATTTTAATAATTTTATCAAGGAAATGGAACTTTTATTACATATAAAATAGTGTTTGTGACCCCTTTAAAAATCATTATACAGATAAAATTTATTTTTGTATGATTTTACCATATTTTAATAATTTTCCCAAAAATTGAATTTTTTATTACATATAAAATGCGAGCGCGTATGGATTTAAAATGCAATTTTATGAAAAAGGGTCTAAGATATTGATTCAAATAAAGTATACAACTTTTTGTACAAAAATGACGAAGGAATCAAACGGTCAAAGTAAAATATTAAATTTGTCGCATGTGTTAAAAATACATACATTAAATGAAAAAAAATCGTCTCACCCTGTATAGTTTCAAATAGTCCAAGCGGTACGTAAAAAAATCTAACGAAAATTGCAGAAAGCAAGATATTTGGCACACTTATTGGGTATATTAATAGAAGTTATTTAACCCGCAGTACTGTGATCCCCGACCTGTTGAACCAATATGACGGCCAATTAAAAAAATATCTAAAATGTATCTATAAGTAATTTAAAAATTATGGCACT
This sequence comes from Listronotus bonariensis, assembly GCA_014170235.1. Taxonomy (NCBI): domain Eukaryota; kingdom Metazoa; phylum Arthropoda; class Insecta; order Coleoptera; family Curculionidae; genus Listronotus; species Listronotus bonariensis. The sequence continues at coordinate 24,991 of JACEGR010001291.1, forward strand.
TTGTTTTTTAGTTGTAAATAAACGATTTAAACTCAGAAACCTTAAAACTGTATATTTAGGGCCAAAGTGCTTACAGCTATGGCAGCCATTTTAAATTTTTAACGTGTATAACATATTTTCCTAAATTATGTAACATGTCATGTGGGTTATCGTTTTGATATAACCGTAAGGTATTAACAAAGAGTAAATATGTTTTAACTATTATTAATCTTTGGTATTAACTCTATTGGTAAAAACAAAAATATAAATAATTAAATATTTATTAAAAAATTTCATTTAACGAATTAGGAAAAGTAAGTTTGTTATAAAAAATAATAATACCTACAATTTGCTCCATTACGCTACTGGACTTAGGTGAAATGCTGTAATTAAAAAAATTATAAAAGCGCATAAATGGTAAACATTTTAATATTTCGGATGTTTTTCGGAGGTACATTCCTCTCCTATACCCTAGTCCAGACCGACATAGGTACATGTGCCCGCAAACATAAAAACATTTTTAATAAAAACTGTATAAAAGCTGTTTAAAACATGTTTGCAAACATTTGTGTAAAAATATTTAAACAAATGTTTGAAGTTTATTTGTTTCCCGCCAGAATGGGAAACATGTGTTTCTATATCCACCAACAAGCAAGTCTGGATGCGTTCGGGGCAAATGTCGTTATTTGTGTCATCAGTGACGCCTGTAATTTCGTGGTTTTGGTTTATTATTAAGTTTTTTATTAAGTTAAGTGTGTATTATGTAAACAAATAGCTTGTTAGAATATGGAACCAAAAAACATTTCTGTCATTGAAGACCTGGGGTGTGTTTATGTAAGGAACGAGGTTAAGAGCGCGGCTCAACAAAAATTTCCTTTATGGGACAGTTAAATAAGGAGGCTTCGGTCGAGCAGCGCTCTTAACCGCGCTCAAAACAGCTCGACATAAACAGAGACTAATTTAAGGCTGCTTTGGTCAAGCCGCGCTGCTATATCCTTGCCCAAAATCGGTTAAACATAAACACAGCCTTACACAGTCTACCTAGCTTATGTACAGTATGTAAACTATAAAAACCGTAATAAAAAAATCAGGAAGCCTATGAAATGGCTTCCTGCAAAAAGTGTAACATTAGTGAGTCAGATATGAAATACTTGCAAAAAGTGTAACATTAGTGAGTCAGACAGTAAAAAGAAAAAAAAAGGTTTAGGCACTTAATTCAGCTCCATCATTTAATTTTAGGTCTCAGTAAGTTTAAAAATGTTCTATACCGTTTTGCAGAAGTTCGCGTACCCTCTTTTTTGCCCAAATGCCCGCCACTGTCTTACTGCTTTCTTTGGTATGGACTCAATTGCAACCTAGGTTTAAACTAAATAATTATCCAAAAAAAACACCTACACAAATGTATAATGTTTTGTTTGCGGGCAAATGTTTTTAAATATTTGTTTGCGGGTAATGTATTTGGGTCTGGACAGGCTTAAGATTTTTATTTTTAACTGGTTAACCAAAAAAACTGTAACATCTAAATTTTTAATGGCACCACCATTAAATTTCGTCTAATTTTGAGACCAGAGTACCTATTCCAAATATTATGATGCCTCATATTTCATACGAAGTGACTTAAAAATGGTTAATTTTAAATCAGAAGGCTAACAAAAAGGGTTTAATTACTTTTTTCCACAACTGTTAAAAAAATTGCAGTTTTTATTGGTTAAAAAAATAAAATACTACATTCTACATAAAGTGTTAAAGTCTTAAAAACTTTTTATCACTTCGAAGCTTTTCTTCACACTTTTAAGTGTTGTTGTTTCAATGCCTACTACAAATAAACTCAATTTATGCAATGAAACAGTAAACGCGACATCAACTGACCCAAACGGTCAACCTTTGATTTCGGCATTATTTATTTTATTGCATGTGTCACTATATTCTGTTCACTATAAATTGAGAAAAACATAAGAACATCATTACGAGCCCGTTTTACAATAGAAAATTTGATAATTTATCTAAGGTTATGAACAATGTCATGAATGACTTTAACAGACGTCAAAAAGAAAAAAGTGTCAGAATTTGTTGTCATGCTCGTTTTTAAATTATTTATGTAAAAGCTGTAGAATATGTAGTGAAAAATTCAAATTATATCGTTTAAATGTGTTTCTAAAATGTTTTTGTTTTAAAGAGTGAGAATTCAGCACAAATTTAATTTTTAAATTGCCAGTGATGTGTTTGCTAGGACTCAGAAGATAAATCCACCAAATTAGCAAAGCAGATCTCGTTTAAAATATGTGTTTAATATAACAAATATTTAAGTGCAGTTTAGACACTAAAATAGTATAATGTGTTAAAATGTATTTTGGTTTTAGAAATATATAAAAAAGTAAACACAATTTAATGTTAAAAATATGTCCCAATAAATAGTAAGTTATTTACAAAAGTTGCTATTACTTTGGTATTACCGTACCCTAAAAATTAAATATGTTATATTTATTTAGCCTAATTTCATTGCATTTTACTCAGTCTCCAAGTATTTTACATTTTACCTTAGTCTTTTATAATACTTAGGTGATTAAATTTGCCTTTATTTTATTCTAACTTTTTTGCCCATTATCTAACTAAATACAATAAGTATCCATATACCTGTAAATGCTTAATAAGGTTTTAAAACATTTGTATTAAATAATTCGTTGGTTTAATATTTAGATCCATTTCCTACGGAATTTTATTTTTGGAAAAAGTAAACAATTAATATTTTACATTAGTCAGCAAAGCCGGAATAGGCTTTAGAGTACTTTTACATTAAACTATGTTAGTTATAGTAATTTATTTGGCTTTTTATATTCATAAGTTCAAATTAAAAGAGATTAGAAAAGCACACCTAAGTCAACTATGGAATAAAAAAACATTAATTTCATTTGAGTCCTTAATTATTTTTTTTAGAATTTTTTGTTTTAAACACTAACACCTTTAGGTTAGGCAATGAACGTCTGCATTGAAACCTTTTTTTGATATATTGCCACGTCAGTATAGCTTTGTCGATTCTTTAGACTGTCTTCTTTCCACGCATTGGCAAAAATTGCCCATGGAAGTTTTAAAGTGGCACGAAATGTATATGCGTCTTATGAACAAACAATTTTACTTAAATTGTATAGTAAATTTACAAGAAAACACATCTTAATTTATTTATGATATTTTAATGTCATATTACACAACAATTAATTTAAATATTGGTGGCTAATGCTGTCTGTTTTATAGGCTGCCAGGACTTTGTGAAACGTAGCTTTAGAAACACCTAAAAGTACAGAAAAACTTATATTACTAAAAATAATTTATCCATCTTGATGTGGCCTTTTGGATTCTGAAAAAATAAAATGTAGGCGCCTGGCTTCTTACATTTCTTAGGTTTACAATCAAATTTAATAGTACTATATAGTTCTTAATTCGTACATACAGGGTGTTTCTAAACAAATGCGAACTATTTTAGGTGGTGGTTTCTTGTTCAAAATAACAAGAAATCACCTCCTAAAATCTTTCATATTTGTTTAGAAATACCCTGTATAAAGGTACAGAACTTTTAAGCAATTTTAAGTGTTGCCTAACTATAGCAACTTTAATTTTTGTAACTTTTAATATTATATCTATTTTCGTTAATTTTTTGTTTATGTGTAATAGTGTAATATATTTCTTAAATTAATAATTATTTTATCTTGCTTGCCAATTTAAGTAGGAAATAAGAAAAATCTATGATATAGCATTTTTAAAATATTTTTTATAAAATCGAAAGTATTTACTAAACAGCGCTTTAAATTATGCCAGCTTTACACGTCTTAAGTAACTTATGCAAGAAATCAAGTAACTAAAGGTAGGTACATGCAGCCTTTAAACCCACTGAATTTAGTACCGCAAGTAGATAAATTAAAAAAATATTTTTTTAGTTATTTGTTTTACGGCCGTATTCGCGAAGCTCAGACAAATATTTGTCAGAGCTTGGTAAATACGGCCGTTAGTAACTTGTTCAAGCTACTTCAAACGTGTAAACCGGGATTACCAATCATAGAAAAATAGTTTAACATAAAAATATAAAAATGTATATTAGAAAGTATTGTTAAAATATTTATTTAATGCAAATTTTAGGCTTTAAAAGACATACTCGTCATGTCAGCTCAATGCGTTTAATTGAATTTCAGTGTATTAAATACTAGCAGATAGTGATTAGACAAGGAATACCTGCATGTAAATATTCCGGATAGACTGATGCATCGGTCTTGCTTTGTTGTTGCTTTAGGCCATTATCTTTTTCACACAATTCTTCATAAATGATTTAAAGTTGCACAAAGAGTATAGATATCACTTTTATTTTATTTATTTTCTAAAAAAACAAACATGTTTTATTTTATTAGGTTTTAAAACTAAAAGAATTGAAAAATAAACCTATTGTACCATTATATGTAAGGGGTGATTCATTACGGGGTACTTAAAAAAATAAAAAAAACTTTATTAACTACTATTTATTATCATACGGAAGAACTAGGTATATCTTACATTTATTTTTTAAAGATTATGTCTTTCAAATGTTGTCCTTAACTGCGCCTAACATGGTCTGTTCTTAAGCTCTAATTTCCGAGCGCCAAATTAATTCGTTAAAATCATCACGTACACTCGCAGCTACTGCCGCTATATTTTCTGCACTACGTGATGGACGTAGCTCATTTGGTCAAGAATTATCCAAAAATGAAAATTGGAGTCCAACTTTTTGTGATGGTACAGCCAATAGTCTGGACCATAAGTTGCCCGAAGCGCACGAAACACATTTCTCGGAGAACGATGATTTTTATAATACAGTTGAACAAGTTTTAGACGTTGTACCAGGGGCTTAGTCTTCTGTCAAACAGTACTGAACACAAACACCATAACAGTTTAAAATTTGGACCCTCTCATCTATCCAAAAATACGTAATAGAAAAAGCACCTCTAAATGAATCACCCCTTACAATATATTTTTTAAGAACTAGCTTTGTTTAATGGTAAATATATGACCACTTTATTTACATGTTAACATATTAATTATAAATGTAAGTAATATAAATATTTACCACCATATTCTGCTGCAAATCTGCATTATTTGTCCTGGCAAAATGTGGGTTGTTTTTCATAAAAACTTTAAAAATATTTATGAGCATTTTCTTCACCCTTGGACACATTTTTTTTATTGGCCGTTTTTGGTTGTTGGTGACAAATTCCTTTCTTTAGACGTTGATGGCTTACAATCCATTATAACAGATGCAAAAATAAAATATACCCACGAATAAATACAGAATAAAACAAATAAAACACAAAAAGGTAAACTTATCACATAAAAAGGCAAAAGTTAACTGACAAGTCAAATTTATTTTGACGTTTACTCTACCACCTTGATTATTTAAATATATTAGACGTTGCCAATATGTCAAAAATTAAGGGATTATTATTGGCATACCGTATATTTTATTAATATAAAATATAAAAACATTATTATTTCCATATAAATTAACAAAAGACAAGTTTTTTAATATAACAACCACCTTTTTAAAGTGTAAAAAAGTTTTTTTCAGACAATTTAATAAACATAAGTAGTATTTTCATATCAGTATAAAAAAAAACTGGCAACACACTAGAATTGGTAATAGTAATTTAAGATAATCGTTTGGTGAATGTTTATGCTCCAGAACTTATTTAATTACCCTAGGTGTATTTTTACTGTTATTAAACCTCTTAAATTATTTATATCAACTTTTTGCGTAAAATATTTTAATAAAAAAGGTAAAAATAATGAATAAATTGCATAAAATGGTTTAAAAAATATGGTTTACTTAAAATAAAGTACTCAGATTTCACCAAATGAATTAGGAATTTTTTAACGTTCCGGAACGCGCCATTAATTTTAACCTTTTGAAAACTTTCTCTGTCAGTTTTGACAAACTTTTCGCCAGTGTAATAAGGTCTTTAAATTGACCAATAGGGTGTATTTTTGTTCTATTGTTTTTGCTTTCGTCACTCTCAATTTATAGTGAACAGAATATATATAGTTTTAAAATTTGACAGTTTTTAAATAAATTTAATCAAAATTATTTAAAATTAATAGTAATAATGAATCTGGATAACTAATAAATTAAGAGAAAATTTATACTGTTTTAGTATTATTTCTACAAAAAGTAAGTACATGCCATTTTCTAAAATTAAATCACGGCATAGTTATGAAGAGGATAGTTGTCGTTTAAAAATAAGGAGGCTTTGATTTTTTTGCATTATAATGACTGTGTTGTAAAAACTAAAAAAATAAGTTTAAATAAATAAAACATGTATAAAATGGCATTTTGAAAAAAATTTATACGGTCGTGAAAAAAATATAGTATGTAACACATGCATAAAGTGTCTTTTTTTACTCGCCTAACGGCTCGTGCTGTCAAACTTCCCATTCGTATAAAAAATATTGCTTTATGCACTTGTTACATAAATTACTATTATCGGATTCTCTGGGCCATTTTATGGGTATTTTAAACAACCATTTTATCTCATTTTGTATCAAAAAGAAAAATGTGTTCTTTAGTGACAGTCTTACCCAAAATATTGATTATTTGATAAAAAAATATGCTTTTTTTAGAATATGCCAATGGTCACTCTTGATCTATTAACAGGAAACATTCTCAAAAGGGCTAATTTCTACTTTTTCCAAGGTAATCGTAAAAGCAAAAGATAAATAAATTTATTTTTTATGGCTACTTCACTTACAGTACCGTTTTAACATAGACATAGTACTCTAATTTAAAATTTAAAAAACTTAAAATTAAGTTGGTAATTTTTGTTCCCAATTTTATTTTATTTTGGTGTTTTTTTTATTATGCATCTTAATTAAAATTAATATTTCTTATTTACAAGTATTTATGTATTTAATAGCTAAATTTTAAAAAATTATGTTCTCTTTGTGTGCATGTTTTTTCTTTAGCATTGTATAGTTTTAATTTATGTTTCTTTTGAAATTAATAATTTAATATTAGGGCAACAAAAATATCATATAAGTTGCCAGTGTTACCAGTGATAACATTTAAATTTTTAAGTAGATACCATTTATTTTCGAGTAAATCAAAACTGGCACAGAACAAATGAATAGGACAGTTATTGTACAGGGTGTCCCATTTTCGACACTTTTCACATGTATCTCCAAAATTGTTAGTGCTATCATAAAAGTAATATAAAAGTCATGTGCTCTTTTTGGGTCAAACTATCTCTCTAAGAGATACAGGGAAAATAAAAAAAAAATGTGAATTTTAAAAAGACCCCATTTTTTTTTATTAAAGGAGATACAAAGAAAAATAACAAAAGTTTGTTCCCAATAACTGCTGAATAATTAGAACTATGCAGAATGAGTATACGAGGTCAGGTAAAAACTTATCGGACCTAACCTCACTTTTTAAATGAAACACCTTTTATATTTTTATATATAAAAAGCATATTAAAATATCTATTCAAAAAAAACACACTATGAATAATATTGGTGGCAATTTATTTAAGCTTTATTATTTTAAACCGCAGTAGACCTTGCAACAAAAGCTAATATCACAAAAAGAAAAAAAGTCTATGTCAATTTTATAGTTTAAAAAACATTACACAATATATTTAAAATATTAAACAAATAGCAGGCACAAAAAACATATTTTTTTTTTTAATTAAATTTGAAAGAAAATAAAAGATTTGTGTTAAGGAAAAAATAATGAAAATTATCGTAAATGTTTGAAATCACCTCTATTGTTTTCAGTGCAATCTTGACATGTTTTTACCAGGATTTTTTGATCAAAGTGTTCCCGGGTAAAGATTATTTCTATAAATTTTATTTTTCAACACCCAAAAAAAAATCGGGGTATGTGGTGGACACCTTATAGGTCTATGTACTCCTATCCAATGGTTTCTAGAGTGACTATTTAAAAACTCTTCTATTCGAAGAGCGTTATGGGTAGGAGCGAAATTTTGTGGTAAGTAAATTTCCATTACTTGAATGCCTTAAAATCTGTTTAAAAAAAAACTGTCACAAGTGCATTGAAAACAATGGAGATGCTTTCAAAAATTTTTTATTTTCTTTTAATTTTTTTATTCACTTTTGTGCCAGCTATTTGTTGATTTTTTTTTGTTAATATACATATATAATGAAAAATTAAAATTAAAACATAGCCTTTTTCCATTCTTCTTTTGTAATATTTGCATTTGTTTTATGACCTACTGCGGTTTAAAATAATAAAGCTTCAATAAATTGCATAGTTAACCAATATCATTCATGGTATGTTATCTTTTTATATAAAAATATGCAGGGTATAGGATCACCTTAAAATCCACAACTTCTTGATTTTCCCCTGTGTCTTTTCGAATTTAAATTTTAATAATACCATTTTAAGTTTGACTCCAAAAGAGCACATGACCCCTATATAACTTTTATGATAGTACTAATAATTACGGAGATACCCGATAAATGTGTCGAAAATGGGACACCCTGTATATTCATGGTAAATAGCTACATGCCAAATTTATTTTTTTATCTTAAAAATATAAAAGTTACAGAGCAAGCAACCCTTAGGAAATACCTAGTATATCTTTTATTGCCACAATGGCCTTTGTATTTTTAACTATTAAATGTGTACGATAAACTCATTGCAAAGATCCAACGCTAGTTGTAATGGATAGATCATGACACGGATGTATATATAGGTTTTTTATGGAAGGAGGAGGGGCGGTTGACGACTTAAAAAATTGTGGTATTGAGAATTTTAAAGGGCAAAAAAAGGCCCCTCTTTTAAAAAACCCTACTATTACCTACCTTCATCTATTCTTTTTCTACTTCTCTTATGCTAGGAAAGGAGGTCCATGTAATAATCCACAATAAAAATATAGGTGAGAAAGGACTTTTCTATACAAATTTTCTTTCTTTGCCATGCTAAGGGTGGGGTTCAAAACTCCAAAACTTCCTCTTATATACTCCCATCGATCATGATCAATATTATCCATGGCTTACTAAACGCTTTTTGAGACTGAAAAGAAAAACCACCCCTTCTTTTTAGCTCTGTCTATAACCTTATTGGTAAGTTGGAAGAGTATTTCTTGAATTATTTTTAAGGAAAATTAAATGCCAAAATTGTGCAATTCTCAGTGTGTTTATTGTATCGACTTTTAATATTATTAACAGTCCTAAGTAAATACGCAGTATAAACTCTATTATTTTCGTATGCCTTATTGCATTACCTTGGAAACGCATAATAAACATATTAAACTGACAAACAATAGGTGCAGGTTTACATTGGACAGACATTTTGCTAATCCAAACAAAACCATATTAATGATGAAGTTCATTTCGGATTACCTATTTCTCAATAATTTAAGAGTTGTCGCTCAAATACAACCTTAGATATTTTTACGTTTTTTTTTAATCTTTTTACTGCTAAAGCTTTTATTGTCCTTCAAAATAGTTTATTTTTCATTTGATTTAAATCATTAGGTATAATATTATACGCTTATCTGGATTAATATTATTTTAATTTCGTTAAGTGCATTAAACAGTTTTTAAGGCAATAGTTACTTCTGAACTTTTCCTTTAAGGTCTCATCCAATGTGAGTTAATCTAAATGTATAGAGTTTATTGTGTGGTTTTTTACATTTACCTTCCATTTGTATAATAGAAAGTATGTAAACGCCGGTCTTTAGAAAGCAATTTTTTTCATTCACCTCCTTTTTTCCTACATTTAGTACAGGAAATGAAGTTCTAAAAAGAAAAACCAGGCAATTCTTTGGTTGTGCATGTATTGACTAGAAATTTTAACAGAAGGTAGGGCATAGCCCAAAGATCACAACCTATATCAAACCGAAGAGCGCTAAAACTCTTGGGGTGGATGCCAACCCCTTGGGGGTGAATTTTTGTTTATTACATTTTACCCTCAGATATCAATTACAAAAGATATTGTTAACAAAAATGTTTTATATATTGTTTTCATATCACTAATATTTAGGGTAGTTAGTTGCGATTGAAATTAACAATGTTTTGACAAAAATCGACGGTTTAATGGATTTTTCGCAAATATCTTGAAAAATTTAAATGCATACTAATCAAAAAACTGTACAAAGCAAAATTTTAGGTTTCAAAAGACCAACAAAACTATTTTATTATAATTTTTCTACGACCCAAAACAAAGTGTGATACGGAGTGTTAATTGTTAGCTTTTTTTTCGTTAAATGCAAAATTTAATGGATTCAAAGTCAAATAACGGGAAACTGCATTTCTGAAGAAAAAATATTTAAACTATTTTATTATACATAATCAGACTTTTTTTTAAAAGAAATAGTTTTTAGCGTAAAAATTGAGTGAATTATGATAAAAATAAGGTCGGTAACAAATTCTTTTTACGAAAAAATCAATTAAACAATCACTTAACTAATCCCTAATTAAGGCTGACTTTTATTCTTTTACAATTTTCTTAATAATGTATTAGTTATACGGTCAAGAAGTTGTACCAATTTAAAATGCCTTATTTCAAAAATATTATGTAGATTTTTATGCTCCGAATTTCCTATTCGAATTTTTCAAAGAAAAATTGTTTGTTTGCTTTAACGTATTTCCTTTATTTTTAAAAATAAAAAGTTTTTTAAATTAGTTTTTTTAAAGAGCTACAAGGCTCTGTAAGTAAAATTTCTTGAGATCCCCTTTTTTCAAATGGGGTAAGTTTAAAGGGCTCGAAAAGGGTAGAGCTCGTTCGTAAATAGAGGGTTTTAAAAGATTACATCCCGTCAAATATTTACTGTACAGAAAACCTACGCACAGAAAAATTTTATTCACTAAAAACCCGCAATTTAAAGCTTTATTTTTTTTTACCTCCAGTATTTTTGGCGTTATTAAGAAAAAAATGGTGAAAAATATGAAATTGTAAATAATCATTTTTTACTTTAAGCTTAAATTTTTTCCGACTTTAAACATTTGAAATAGATCACACTTCTTGGATGTAAAATTAATACTTGTGTAAAGAGAACTGCAAAAGGGTAAACGTCAATTTTAATTAGGGGGTAGTTAGCAGCTTGCCCCAATTGATTTTTTGTAGAAAAATATACTGACCCTATTTTTATTATAACTTACTTATTTTTTATGCTAGAAAGTTCTTCTTTTTAAAAAAAAGGCCCAGTTAGGTACTTCAAAAAGGAATCTATGTGTTTTTTTTAAATATGCAGCATTTTCCTGTTATTTCACTTTAAAAATCTACCAAATTTTATATTTAAGAAAAACAGCTAACCATTAACACGTCTTATCTTTGTTCGTATTGGTTATATGAAAATTAAAATAACATAATTTTGTTTATATTTTTAAAACCTTTTTACGGTTTTTTATTAAAATGCACAAGTTTCAAGTTATTTCGCGAAAACCTCATTAAAAACGTCGTTTCTTCTCGAACAATTATTACTTTCACTTGCGAATAGATAACTTAAAAATTATTAGTTTTACGAAAAACATAGAGAACATTTTTGCTTAAAATCACTTATTCAATCGATTTCTGTTGTTAAAATGTAATAAAAAATGTTCATCCCCAGGGTTTTGGCGCCCAGGTTCGATATAGGTTTTGTACCTTGGGCTATTTCTTACTTTTTCTTTTTTTATCTTTGGACAATCCACAAAGGCTGAAAGCCTAAATACTAACGTACAGTGGGTGTCTTAAGCAGGGTAAGAGGAAGTTTGTTAACACGGGACTTAAAAACTTGAAGATTTGGGGGAAGGAAAGACCTCCGCTGGCAGTAAGTACCACAGTCTAGAAACTCTAGGGATAAAAGAACGAACGAAATGGGAAGTTCGGGGCCTGTCGAATTGAACTGTATAGGGATGCATACGCGCGGCACCACGAGTTTCTCTGCTGGGAGCTGCAAGAGGAGGGACTATACTGGATAATTCGTCGGAGCAAAAGCCGTAAAAGTATCTATAGAAGAGCGATAAATCTCCCACAGCTCGACGATGGCCAAGAGAAGGAAGTCTTTGAGTAAGTAAAGGATCATTAATAAGACGAACAGCCCTTCTTTGAATGGCATCAAGAATGCTGAGGGTTGTAGGGGATGCCATTCCCCAGACATGAGAACAATATTCCAGAGAAAGTCGAATTTGGGACACATACAAAGTGTATAAATTGAAAGGAGAAAAATACTTTTTGGCTCGGACAAAGAAATCCAAGGTTTTTGAGCCGCGGTGGCTATACTCGTAGATACAATGTGTTTATGCCAGTTAAGGTTATTCTCAAATGTGACGCCCACAAGGTTAAATGTGTCCCCGCTCTGCAAAACCTGGCCACTCATAAGCAAAGGATGAGTGTTTGATGATTTTTTTCGCGACAAGGAACATGATTGTGTTTTGGATGCATTAAATTGAACGAGATTTTTGGCGCCCCAATCCAATATCAAATTGAGATCCTGTGAAAGAGATATCTGCATCGCCCTGCGTTTGCTTTCCAAGTCGGGTTGAGAGATTGATTTGGTAATCTGAAAACTGGCGTGAAGGGTGCTATCGTCAGCATAACTATGAATGGGATTGGTTGTGGAAGAAAGAAGGTCGTTGATGTGAAGAAGAAACAAAGTTGGTCCTAGTACTGAACCCTGTGGCACTCCAGCATTAATTTCGTGAAAGCTTGAAGAGTGGCCATCAACAATGACTGATAACGTCGACTAGAAAGATAGCTGGAGAGCCAAGAGCAGAGTTTAGTTGGAAGACCGTAGGAGGGAAGTTTATTAAGAAGTGCGTCATGCCAGACTTGGTCGAAAACTTTAGATATATCAAGAGCAACGATCTGGGACTTACCTAGAAACTCAAGAGACTAGTTCCAGTTGTGTGAAACGAAGGAAAGAAGATCTGCTGTAGATCTCTTGTGACGAAATCCGTATTGCCTGTTATGTAAAATTTTATGTTTTTCTAAATACCTAAGAATTTGCGAGTTAATGGATTTCTCCATTACTTTACAAAGCATTGAGAGGAGTGAAATGGGTATATAGTTGGATGGAATAGGCTGGACACGTGCAGCTCTCCAGCTGTCTGGAAATATGTCCGTGTCATAAGAAATTCGAAAGAGCCTGGTTAAAATAGGTGCAAGTTCAGAAGCACATTTTTTTAAACGATTGCTGGTATTCCATCTAGCCCAGACGATTTCTTGGTGTTAAGAGAAGAAAGGATACGCTTAATGTGTTTTACCTTAAAAATAATATTGGGCATTTTGTGAGGAACAGGGGGAACAGTTGGAATTGGATGATTGACAGGTGGATGAAGAGTTAAATTGGCAGCAAATTGTTTAGCAAATAGTTCGGCCTTTCCTTTAAATGTAGAAATAATTTCATCTTCCAAAGTTAATGGTGGAAAAGAACTGGTACAGAAATTTCTACTGATGTTTTTGGCAAAGGACCAGAAGGATTTGCTGCCATTTGAGCAAGAAAGTACTTTGTTTTTATACGGTTATCAAAGGAGTCTTTGGCTTCTGAGATTGTTTGGTGGTAGTGGTTTCTTGCTTCAATGCTGGCCAGTCGGTTTTCTGGACTAGGATCCTGTAGAAACTTCTTGTGAGCCTGAACTTTTAAAATTCTAGCTTTGTCACATATTTTAGTGAACCAAGGTTTGTGATTAGAGGGTTTGATGGTTTTCTTGGTGTGAAGTACATAGGTTTCAACGCCCAATAGAATTGACTCGGTCAGTTGGTTATAGATTTCGGAAGGATCCTGGAAAGAAAAGCAGATAGTGTCCCAAGTGTACGTGGCGAAAAAGTCCCTAAGGCCATCCCAGTCGGCTGAGTTGTAGTGTCATACGGTACGTGCTGGCACGGATTCGTTTACCTCAGGATGTACAGAGTATGATACAGTAATCAAGCCATGATCTGAGCGACCTAGAGGGGCAGTAACAGATGCTTCATAAAGTTCAGGGTTAGAAGTAAGAAAAGATCTAAGGGGTTTGAGCTATAATTTGGCACTCTAGGAAAGTAGGTGGGAGTCCTAATAAGGTTGGCAAAAGAATTACTGACTGCGAAGGTTTCGGCTGCTGTGCCTTGAGGGTCAGTTTTTGAAGAGCCTAGCCAGTCCTTATTATGGACATTAAAATCGCCAAGCACGATTACTTCGGCCATTGGAAACTGGTAAATGATACTGTCGATCTTTGTTGAAAGAAAGTCAAAGAATTCGACATAGGAATTGTCAGATGGAGATCGGTACAAACAACAGATAAATTTAGTAGAAGACCTAAGGGAAAGTTTGAACCAAAAGACATCGGGCCTACCCGATTCAAAATTAGAAACTCGAGCACAAGCCAGATCGTTGCGAACGTAAGCACACACGCCCCCGGTGGGCGAAAAGACGAAATAAGTTCGTAGCCTGGGAAGAGAAGGTGGCTGGTTGAAGTTTTAGAACTTATTTGTGTCTCCGTTAGAAACAGTATGTGGGGCTTTTAGTCTATAACTCTAGGAATACAGGGACGAACAAAGTGGAAAGTTTGGGGCTTCTTAAGGTGGACCGTATAGAGGTGCTTAAGTGAGACACTACGTGATGATTTGTAAGGAAGTGCAATAGAAGAAATATCTACTTTGTTAAGCTTCCGCTGAGCATATAAAACCTAAATAGATACAGTATCACCTACTTGTTTAGCTAAGGATTTAATAGTGGAAAGGGTACACAATAAGAGACTTAATATTTACTTGTCAAAAAACAACTACTCTAAAGTTTAAGCGCAATTTTTGGATTAGAGAATAATTTTTTGTTTTTATTTTTAATAACCCACCGCCATATTGGATTAACATAGCCAAAAACCAAAGTTCTGCTGGTCAAATTAATTTATGTTTGTATCTGGGTTTGTACACAAATCACCCACAAAGTTTCTTGCTTTCTGCAATAACCGTCAGATTTTTTCGATTTTCTCAACGTACCTCTAAGACTAAAACTATTGAACAGCCGTTTATCTAAGAAAAAAGGATAGGTGGATTAGTATAAGGTTAATTAGTTGCCCAAATATATTTTTATACTGTGGCAACAGTTCTAAAGTTATTATCCTCCCTAACAAAAGATTTTTTATATGAAGTTCCAACATTATTTTGACTCACTCTATCACCCCTATCATTTACGACCACAACTTTTCAGACACCCTGTATTGGAAACAAAATGGTTATTTTAGTATCAACGGCGTAAAATAGCACTTTTACGTCCGCGACTGAAAGTTGTTGTTCGAGCTCCGAGAGGGCAACAATCTGCTGTAGGCGTAAAAGTGCTTTACGCCAGAGGTGCAAACAATATTTTTGTACGACTGAAATTAATATACAAGCATTCTCTGTAGTTAAAAAAACCCAGCTTTTAATGTTTCAAATTGTAATCAGTATAGTTTTAACATATGTTTAATTAAATAAATTGTTTTTTTAACAAAAAAAAATGGGGCATTATTTAATTTTATTATTGTTTTATAAATGCGGGCGTTTTTGAACTTTTTTTCCTAGGGCGTAAAAGTGCTATTTTACGCCCACATTTATAAATGTGGGCGTTTTTGATACTTTTTGTCCTAGGGCGTAAAAATGCAATTTTATGCCCTCAAATGGGGGCGTAAAATTGTATTTTACGCCCGGTTCTACAAAAATATTATTTATTAGTGAAAGCAGAACTACACAAAAAACACTAACCAAACTTTACTTACACAGAAATCACAGATATAGTGATCATATTCATATCCTGAACATTTTTGACAAGCTCACAGTAGACATTTTTGAAACTGACCCCACAATTTTCTCTGATGTTCTTCAAAGTACTTTAGGTCGCATAATATACAAGAGGCACCATTATCCTGACTTGGAATTTTTCCGGAAATAGCATCATTTCCAACTGAACAACCGGACGAAATACTATTTGGTTTATTATTGTTAGGGTCAGATGAGTCAGATGAAAATCTTCTCATTTTTGACGACTTACTGAATTTCTGGGGTTTGTTAATATTAATTGCGTATTTGGCCGCATTATGGTTTATGTCCTTGTTGTCAGTACTATTATCCTTTAGACGATTCTGAAGACTGGGAACATTCTTCATTTTGTTTGAAGAAGAAATGAAGTTTTTAATTCCGTTTTGTAAAAAGAAAGCTTTTCGATTTTTACTTGATATTTTCCTTTTAGGAACAGAAACTAATAAAATATCTAGCGGCGAAATAAAAACGTTTGGTTTATTTGCTGGAACATCTGGCACTAAACTAGGACCTGCCTCTGCTAAATCTTTGTCACTGATTTAAAAATAACTTTGCTCTTCAAAATGTGATGAGCCAACAGTCTTGGTATTCGAAACAGCCACTTCGCCATCATTTTTATTTAAAGCGTTATGCTTCGCAGCTATAAAGTCCGCTTCGGTAAAAGCTCCTCTATTGCAAGGGTATCCAGGGTTCCAAATTACCATTGGCTTAGGGGTTCCATATTAGCAAAACACAAACCATAGGGAAAAAATTAAATAGTGCAAAAAATTACTTTCGTTAATGCTAAATTACCTTTTATTTATTAACCAAACCACTTATTACAAAGTTTAACACAAAAAGAAAATTAGAAAATTGTCACTTTAATTTGTACTATACAAGGCCGCAATAAATATTGGGGGAATACCAAATAAACATAACCTACAATTTTAAGACTCCAGTGTAGAATATTTACGCAACGATTTCTGTATAACTTGCACACAATAAAGATTGTAACTGAGCCAATAAATAAGAGATGTCGAAGTCGGTAGCAGTTTGGGAATAAACTGGCTGTTCCATATTACCTGTAGGGTTCAATATTACTACCCTTTCCTTTGAATGTTTGTATTGGTTGGGAAGGGGAATAGCCCTGAACATGTAAAATTTGACACAAATATATGTCTCTTCTTAATATAAAAATTGACGGTTTTTAAGTATACAAATCACGGAATTATACGGGGTAGGTTATTATAATTGAAATTCACTGTGTATAAAATTACACAAAAGTAAGTGGGAACATTCTTTTTTTTGGTAGAAATGTTTGTCTAGATGCAACTTAAGGCGCCACTGCTGTTGTGGTAAAAAGTAATATGTAAAAGAAGAATAATTACTAGTATTTTATGGAAATACGAATATAACTATATGAAAGCCGCCATAAATTAATTTTGTTATTAACAGCGGTATTTACTTGTTTTACCGGTAGATCGCCGTCCGAATAATCTAAGCCATTTTTGTCGTTAATACGGTTTAAAACATTCAGCATTTTAGGCGTTAAACCAATTATAACCGCGGTAATAATTGGTGACAACTTTGACGTATAATTCATTGTTTAAACGTCAACATAACCGATTGATGATAAAATTGATGATTACATTTTCTTGTTAAATGGTTACGTCATGTACGTCGCGTATTTAATCGTGTTTAAATACATCCCGGACAATGGTTTAAAAACAATATAGTTCTTTGTCGGGCGGGCGTATGCATCGTACTCATTAAAAACTTTGTTTCGGTCATTTTCCGTAAACTTTTTACATGGCTGAGCGTAGTTTTCGAACTAACCTTTAAAAATAAAAAAGGGACTGTTTTCACATCTTTTTAAACACACCCCTCCAAACCACTTAGCGGTTTTTTATATTTGAGGGTCTATTAAATATATAAAAAATAAATCATCTCTTTAACGTTGCAGTTCCTTTTAACCATCTTTTCTTGTATATAATCAATAGCCTATAGTATCTTGCTTCGATGCTAGCCTTTCAGTTTTCTGGACTAGCATTCTGTAAAACTTCTTTTGAGCCTGAACTTTTAAAATTCTAGCATTGTCACAAGATTTAGAAAACCAAAGTTTATTATTGGAGGGTTTGGAGTTCTTGATGATGTCTGGATTTTAGGTTTTAATGCGCAATTGAATTGAGTCCGTCAGTTGTCTGCAAATTTCGAAAGAATAATGAGAAGAATAACAGGTGGTATCCCAAGGGTAGGTGGTGAAAATGTCCCTCAGGCCATCTCAGTCGGCTGAGTTGTAGTTCCATACAGTGCGTGGTGGGAGGAATTCGTTTACTTCGGAAGCGTAGTAACTAAGCCATATTCTAAGCGACCTAGGCAAGGAATAACAGATGCTTCATAGAGTTCGAGGTTGGAAGTAAGAAAGAGATTTAGGGAATTTGAACTATAATTAGGGACTCTAGAAAAGTAGGTGGGTTTCATAATAAGGTTGGTAACTGACTGAAGATTTCGGCTGCTTACTCAATATGAAAATTGAAGACGCCAAGCACAATTACTTTAGCCGATAAACACTAAAAATTATACTAACAATCTTTGTTGAAAGAAAGTCAAAGAAATCGACATAGAACTTATTAGATTTATTGCCAAAGGTCTATGTGCTAGTGTTTAACACAAAAAAAATCAATTAGATGTATCGGTCTTGCACAAAGTGTATCTTTTATCCTATTTGTAAATATGTTAATATTTAGTTCGTCTTTATTATGAGTATAATATCAAATATATTAAAAATACCATTGTAAAATTAATTTTTTATTGGTTTTTAAAAGTTACCTTTCAACTTTCAAAAAAAAATATAAAATATGGTTGCTTGCAGTTTAAACCACCCATCACGCTGTTTATCTAGACCTGCACAACACGAATTTTAACTAAAACTTAACTTGAACTGTAAGTTAAAGTTTTTATACAATCGGGCCTTAAACAACTTATAAGGTAAAGACGAATTAACAAAATATTGAAAAAAGGACCAGAAAACAACGAAAATAGGAGAAAAACAAAAAGTTTTAAAAAATATCAACTACTACTACTTTACTATTTTTTAATTTAGATTTATGACGGCCTTCATATAAGTAAATAGACAAAACCGCCGGACGGCGGTTTTCTTCATATAATTGAGCAATGCCACCGTCGGTGGTTCCGCTAGTTAGTGCCTTTATTTCAATTTGAAATAACTATTTGTATTGTTTAAACAATACAGTAAGGACATTAAAAGTCCCCCATCCCCCAAGATATTGAGATCGGGTAAAATTTGGGTAAAAGGGTGTCACTTAAACTACTTTTTGGCATAAAAGTAATTCTAGTCACGTGACCTAGTATCAAGGGGGCACAGGCAACTTTGTTTTTTAATGGAAAGGGGAGGTCATGTAAACTTTATACAATCCTAATTGAGACAACACAATAATTGGGGTTTTGTCAATTTACCACGTAACCCATTGACAAAAATAGCCTGTATCATAGTTGATCTTTCCCCGTAGAGGCCCAACGTAGACTTGACGAGTATGTCAAGCAAAATGGTAGGAGGGGATAAATCTTATTGGAGTAATTCGAACTTAACGTAGTGAGATTGGTTGGAGATTTTAAGGCGGGATAAAAACTATTTAGCTTTCTTCAGAACGCATGCACCTGCGAGTATTTGACAGTGTCGTCACATATTTATTTTTATTATTTATTACTTTATGTTTTAGGTGCCCAATTTGGCTTCTGATAAATGTTTTTATTTACTGTGTAGGGTAAATTAGTTTGTGTGTGTGTTTGTTTTTAAGTTTATAATTTTTATTGGACAATTCTATTTTCTAATTTAAAAATAAAATGACATTTTGGCGGCCATTAAAAAAATACAATAAAAGAAGACAAGGGTTCAATTAAACTAAATTATATAAAATCATTGATTGGACGTATGTCTCAATTTCTACAAATTGTGCAAATCATAAGCGTACGTTTAAGTAATTTTTAAGAAAACAAAATTTAAAAAAAACAACACAATAACCCCATTAAACCAGATTTATTGCAGTAATTGGTTGAACGAAAATTTTAGTTCAGGCAGATTATGATAACCGTAAGCGTAGCCTAACAAGAGGACCAACACTAAAAAAATATTTAAAACATGATTACCAAATTGGTACACGGCAAAGGTTGCAATAAAAAAAAATACGAAGAAGTTTTGGTTAGTTTTATATGCACTCATTATTATTCTTTTACATAGCCAAATATCAAATTTGTATTTTAATTAGGTATTATTTATTAGCTGCTTTTACACTATATTTATGGTTACCCGGTAAAAGATAAAAACATATTTTAATAAAATTGATACGGGCGCCAAGGAGTTTATTCGTCACGTTATATACGACTTTTACCAGGACAACTAAGTAATAAAGTTCCAACTTTAGGAATGGTTGAGCAGAAACAAAAAGACCACCCTGATTATGAATATAAGTTTCTTTGTACTTTAAGGAATATTTTGATAGACTGCGGCTTTAGTTACAAAAAAAAAAAAAAAATTAGAAAGTGGTTATTATGGAATCTGCCGGTATTGTTTCACTTAGGCAAGATTACCCGCGTAAGATAAAAGAATACCGTGAAGCAAATAGAGGCATACTTCACCTCGACGAAGCGTGGTTTAACACCAATGATGTATGTAATTAACATTTTTTAATTAACTGGTTCAAAAAATTTTCGATTTAAAGTGGACTGTAGTTTTGTTAATAAATTTAATTATTAAATAATTAAATTAAGAGAAAAAATGACGATTAGTGGTCCAAGTCTTACCTTATTGGTCTGGATCCAGCTAATGATAACTTGTATGGTACGACGCGGCACCCGGGTACGAGATAGCCTTAGGCGTCACACTGGCCCTTTTCAGCTTCGAAATCGTACTGATTTGTATTTAATTTAGGCGAGCCCATAAACCTACTATAGACTCGGACCAAGCTAAAAGAGCGCGGCAAACAAATAACCGTAGAAAAATTGAAAAATAAAAAAAAATCCCTTTTGCAATTTAATTATTTTTTACGAAATAATTATAATTAATACTTATATTATAAAAATAAAATTAGAACAAAAAGACATATATATTAATTAAACAAAAAAAATATGCGTGTACGGAACAAATGATGTTTTCCAATATGGCTGGGTGGATAATAGCAATAAGTGCAGTTTTAGGGCTCCATGTTTCAGGAGAAAATGAATTGTAATATAACATGCTGGAACTGAGAATGGCTTTGTACCGAATGCATTGTTGCTATCCGCTATAAGCATAAAGCCATCTTCGGCGGATTATCATGAAGACATGACGGCCAAACTATTTGAAAAAATGAAAACAGCAACTTTTGCTTAATATTAAACCAAATTTGGTGATATATAGTAATGGACAACGCATCATATCATTCTCGACAACAAACCAAAATTCCAAAGAACAGCACCAAAGAGAAAGAAGTAGTAAAATTTATAAGGAACAAAAATATAGAAATAACAAAAAGAAACACAAAAAAACTTG
The DNA here is from genome assembly GCA_014170235.1 of Listronotus bonariensis. NCBI lineage: Eukaryota > Metazoa > Arthropoda > Insecta > Coleoptera > Curculionidae > Listronotus > Listronotus bonariensis. The sequence goes on from JACEGR010001291.1 coordinate 46,224, forward strand.
TTTAAAATAAAATAGCAACAAAACTTCATAAAAATACGTCATTGACCAATTTTATGGCTATACTTTTTGTGCTTGCCTTCATATAATTGTATTTTTAACTCTATTGAAATGATCTGGGCCGCTCCAAAAACTAAATGGAGAAAAAAATGAAATGCCGAATTAGGCAAATTTGTGCACCACAATATACGATTAGTAATTGAGGAACTTAACAAACCCGATATATGGAAAAATTATGTATCCCACGTTAAATAAAAAGAGCAGGAATACTGTGTTTTACCACGAAATATCCAATCATTATAAATACAAATGACGAATCAAGTTCTGAAAACACTGATAGCGATAATAAAAAGGAAAAAACATTTTTGTAGTATGTACTCAATAATATAATAAAATTGTTTTATTAAATTTCAATTTTGCCCTGATGCAAAATTAACATCCTCTCAACTGGCTGTGTATAAACTTTTACTTTAAATAAAAATCAACATTTTTATAATAGATATGTAAATTAATAATTAATTTAATATAACTGCTCTTTTAAATTTTTATCCCTCCGCCCATGCCTAACAAAGAAGCCGCCTTTTGTCTGCGTGGCATTCGGTTTTTGCTGTCTCAATTGTGATTGTATAAAGTATGGCACTTTGTTTTAAAAACTTTTTTTTAGCTAGTTAGTTAATGAATACATAAGTTATTAAAAGGAATAATAATAGGTAGTCATAGAAATTATGGATGCATACTAACTTTCAAATGGAAATTTCCATAATCGTTTGGAATAAAAAGTAATTTTTAATAAACGAAATAGTGGATGGTGGTTTCTTGGTTTAAAACGCCACATAAATTTAAAGTGTGATATGTGTGTACTTTTAATTGAAATAAGAGCTTTAAACTAAATATTCCGCCTATTTAAAAAACAAAGTTGATGATGGTGGCTCAAAGACGAAACGTCGGATCCTAAATTTAGTGACATTATTTTATAAAACAGAAAAAGTGGTAATGGTAATGTGTCGTTAGTTTTAAAAAATTTCTATAAATAATCCGAGAAAAAAATTAAAACTGTTTAGCATTTTTTTCTTCTTTGCCGAATGATTCCGGAACGGCTGCAAACTTTTAAATATTTAAAACGGAATTTTATTCAGCATAAAAATGTGCAACTTTGCCCAATTTAACCAACACTGTATCTCCTACCATTTCCGAGATCCTAATGGTGTTCCTACAATTTGTAACAGCCTGTATATTCTAGAATATTTTTTAATCGAAAAATAATTTTATTTTATTCATTTCTCCTCTGGTAAATACGAATGGTAACCCATCTGTGGACAGTCTGTATGTTCTTTTTTATATTAGGCAAATAAAATTAAACCAATTTTTCTGTAAAATTTTCTCCGCATTTTGTGTAATTTTAAAAATAAAAAAAATATTTAAAAATGCGCCCAATTTCTTTTGCTATTTTCAAAGCAGCATAGCTTTCAATTATCTTAAAATACTAAAAACCACTGTGGTGGGAGGCCAAACTTATTCATAAAGAAGATCACTAAAAAAGAGGAAATTTAACGAAGCTGTTGTAATTTTAAATAACAAAAATATATTTAGTAAGCCGATATACCAAATATCTGGCAACCCGTGCTGAATCATGAAAACTGGGTCAAGCTTTGGTAAACACGCACAGTATAAAAGTGGTAGCTTCTTAAGAGTAGTTTTAGTTATTACTTGAAAACATTTGGAAATATATACCATCCGAAACGTCGTGTATCAGTTAAAAATAAAGACAATGGAAGTCTAAGAAAGTAGTATTGTTGAAACTTAAATTTATGTTTAAATTTATTTGCCTTTGGTACCTGGGACCTGCCAAAGCCACTAGGATTCAAAGTTTATCGATTTTCATCGATTCTACCTATGTTGAGAGCATGCGCTGACAAACATTCAGCTTTTACAAAATGACGAAGGTCTGCCGCTCATGGGCTCTTAGGCCTTTGACACGACCGCTCAACGCTGACGCTAAGTATTGTGTCAGAGGTCTTACTTTAGTAGGTATTTAGGTAACTTGTTTTGAGAATAAAAATATTTATGTGTTCTTTTTAAAAATATTTACTAATAAATCATGGTTATTAAATTGTTTTTAAAAATAATAAGTATTTTTTAATAAAATTATTCAGTATGTAGAATATACGGTGCAATTTTAAGGTTATGTCAAAGGTGACTTTATTACTATATTACCGAAAAACATTATCTATATTTTATTATAGAAAAGTCCGGATTAGTTATGAACAGCAAAAAAAGGTGTTCTCCGTCTTGACTAATTTAAACTAATTTAAAAGACAACAAAAAAAAAAAAAAAAAAAAAAAGAAAAGTCCAGAGGTCTTTGGATGTTTACTATTTTTATTAACTATACTAACATTTAAAATAGTAAATAGTTAAGGCAAAGTAGGCGGTTGCCTACTTTGCCTTAAGAATAATCTGGCTCTGGTTTTAGAAAATAAATATATCAAGTAGAACAAATTTAAACTGCAGTTTCATATAATAAATAAATCTCGGGACATATCAAACAAAGCCGGTCCCATTTATTTATGTCCGTTGCCTGTGATAGGATTATTATAATTTTTGTTGTATTTTTAAATCATTGGCAAACCTCAGTATACCAATCAAATATATTTTTTTAGGAAAGGGTTTAAGAATGTTTACGATTTGCTCAAACCTGGAGGTGATATGCTCATTACTATAGCCTGGGATCATCCGTTTTTCGAACTTGCAGAAACACTGTGGACAAATTCCGAATGGAATTCTTATTTTGACAAAAAAATGCTTTCTCCGCTTTACAGCTGCCAGAATCCCGAAAAATATTGCAAATGCATTTGGAAGAAAATGGGTTTATTAATATTAAGATATATGTGGCAGCAAGGTCGTTTTCCTATAATAATTTAGCTAGTTATTACAGTAAGTATAAAATAAAATTTTGTAGTAATACACCTAATATAATAACCAAAAAGCTCCAAGTCAAAACGCAGTTTTTGATAAAACACAATTGTACCTCTCAATTTTTATTGCGCGTTTTTAAATTTATATATTCATAAAGTGATATATTTTGATCAAAACATTTTTAAAAATAAATAATAAAAAGCGAAAGAAAAATTGTGAGACACTCCTAAAATTATAATTTAACAAAAACTGCGTTTTGATTTGGAGCTCCTCATTTATATACCGAATGGATAAAAAGTCGCGATCGACTGTTTAAGAAGTAAACTTTTTAACTTCATTTTTAGATACAGGGTGTTCCAACTCTATTTACACAAGCAAGAACTTCGCTTTCGTACAAGATTCAAATAAAACATTTTCAAAATGTTTCAATAAAATTATGTTTTCCGAACATTTGTTAGATTAAGTTTCTTCTAACTAATTACTGGTAAACTTTTTTATAAGCATGCACTGACATTTTTTGGTTAATTACCAATAAAGAAGTTTCCCGTTAATTACCCACCTAAAAGACCACATTATACAGGGTGTCCGAACTTTATGCAGGGTGTTAAGGAAATACTTTAATATATTGAAGTACTTTTCTTTTTTTAATTCAAACCTTTCTTAAACTTGCATTTTTTTTCGCTCGTGTGTTACGTCCCTAATTATTTCGTAAAATAAATAAAGTCAAAAACATATATTTTTTATATACAATGTTTCCCAGGATATGTGTTACAAGAGGACAAATGGACCAAAAATTTTGGAATTTTTAAATGTTCTTCTAAAAAAACTGGTCCCATAATTTAAAACTAATAAACACAAAATTTAACTTCGATTGGTAATATACAGGGCGAGTTATACCTAAAAATATGAGAAATGGCCGAAAGTAAAGTACCTTTATTTTTAAAAATAGGACAACATTTTATAATGACATGTCGTAGGAAATTAAATTTTATGTGAAATTTGAAAGTTAAAGAATTTATGTATAAAAATATTTTTGTCAATTTTGTACATTATTCTTTAAAAGTTTTTAGAATACTGGGCTCAAAGCAGCGAATTAAAAAATAATATATTTAAAATTTGCTTCCATTTGCTCATTATTAAAGTTTTATTGCAAAATATAAAAATTGACAGATCCAGTTTCTTTTACTTTCACGCTTTAACTTCAAATTTTGACATAAAATTTAATTCTTTACAACATTTACTTATACAAGTAGTTAGCTCCTGGACATAAGTCCGCAATTCACAATCACTTAAAATTATTAAACAGTAAAAATTATTTGTCCTCAAATAAAATTATTAAAAGATTAAAATTTGAAAAAAATTAAAAACAATTAAAGAACATACAAAAAAATATATAAAACGAGAAGGAAAAAAGTCAGTATGATATCCGATAGCCGAGTTCGAACTCGGAACCTGTGGTTTACGAGTCCACACTCTTAACAATGTAGCTATTGCGCTTATGAAATTATTTCTTCTTAAAAGAATATGACTATTCAAACCAAAAGTAAAAAAGTATAGCATAGCCGCCTTCTAGTGATCCGACCTAGACAGTGCAACCTCCACCCCCATGGCAAAACAATAATATTATATTTAAAAAATTTACGGTAACCTGCAAAGTGAACAGATGCACAGCTCAAACTGGTACAATTACCTAACCAGAACTAACCAATACTCTATGGGGTCGCGCTGCCTTTAGAAACTCCATTGTCTAACAAAAATTAATAGGAACGTTTCACACTATCAAAAAACTACCCCGAGCAGCACACAATTTTTGTCAATAATATTATTTGTTTTTAAAATTCTGACCTAACAGTAACTCTTAGTGGGAATTTTTCCATGGATGTTAATATTGGTGTGGATACCTTTAATGAAGCTCCATCACGCTGGAACCCGCTTTAGAAAAAAACCTAATTTTTTAGCTCATTTATAACCACAAACGCTACTAATGATTGTAGTAGAGTTTATTTTTTTGTAGTACCAATAATTACGCAGCTAACCTAATTAATGTTGTTCTAAGCCAGAAAAAAAAATAAAACTGCGTTAAAAATTTTGGAATACACTCAAAATTGATTGTAGTTTATTGTAGCGACGAAAAAAAAATCTTAATCCCATTTATGTCAAAAAATATTTAAAAATAACATAGCTATGGGAAGACAAACAAATTGTTCAAAACTTTTTTTAGCTCATTTATAACTACAAACGCTACTAATGATTGTAGTAAAGTTTATTTTTTGTAGTACCAATAATTACGCAGCTAACCTAATAAATGTTGTTCTAAGCCAGAAAAAAAAATAATACTGCGTTAAAAATTTTGGAATACACTCAAAATTGATTGTAGTTTATTGTAGCGATGAAAAAAATCCTAATCCCATATAAGTCAAAAAATATTTAAAAATAACATAGCTATGGGAAGACAAAAAAATTGTTCAAAACTTTTTTAGCTCATTTATAACTACAAACGCTACTAATGATTGTAGTAAAGTTTATTTTTTTGTAGTACCAATAATTACGCAGCTAACCTAATTAATGTTGTTTTAAGCCAGAAAAAAACAATCAATATTGGTACTACAAAAAATTAACTTTACTACAACCATTAGTAGCGTTTGTAGTTATAAATAGGCTAACAAAGTTTTAAACAATTTTTTTGTCTCCCCATAGCTATGTTATTTTTAAATATTTTTAACTTATATGGGATTAAGATTTTTTCGTCGCTACAATAAACTACAATCAATTTTGAGTGTATTCCAAAATTTTTAACGCAGTCTTATTATTTTTTTCTGGCTTAGAACAACATTTATTAGGTTAGCTGCGTAATTATTGGTACTACAAAAAATAAACTTACTACAATCATTAGTAGCGTTTGTAGTTATAAATGAGCCAAAAAAGTTTTGAACAATTTTTTTGTCTTCCCATAGCTTTGTTATTTTTAAATATTTTTTGACTTATATGGGATTAAGATTTTTTTGTCGCTACAATAAACTACAATACATTTTGAGTGTATTCCAAAATTTTTAACGCAGTTTTATTTCTTTTCTGGCTTAGAACAACATTTATTAGGTTAGCTGCGTAATTATTGGTACTACAAAAAATTAACTTTACTACAATCATTAGTAGCGTTTGTAGTTATAAATGAGCTAAAAAGTTTTGAACAATTTTTTTGTCTTCCCATAGCTATGATATTTTTAAATATTTTTTGACTTATATGGGATTAAGATTTTTTTCGTCGCTACAATAAACTACAATCAATATAGAGTGTATTCCAAAAGTTTTTTAAGCAGTTTTATTTCTTTTTCTGGCTTAGAACAATATTAATTAGGTTAGCTGCGTAATTATTGGTACTACAAAAAAATAAACTTTACTACAATCATTAGTAGCGTTTGTAGTTATAAATGAGCTAAAAAAGTTTTGAACAATTTTTTTGTCTTCCCATAGCTATGTTATTTTTAAATATTTTTTGACTTATATGGGATTAAGATTTTTTTCGTCGCTACAATAAACTACAATCAATTTTGAGTGTATTCCAAAATTTTTAACGCAGTTTTATTTTTTTTCTGGCTTAGAACAACATTTATTAGGTTAGCTGCGTAATTATTGGTACTACAAAAAATAAACTTTACTACAATCATTAGTAGCGTTTGTAGTTATAAATGAGCTAAAAAAGTTTTGAACAATTTATTTGTCTTCCCATAGCTATGTTATTTTTAAATATTTTTTGACTTATATGGGATTAAGATTTTTTTTCGTCGCTACAATAAACTACAATCAATTTTGAGTGTATTCCAAAATTTTTAACGCAGTTTTATTTTTTTCTGGCTTAGAACAACATTTATTAGGTTAGCTGCGTAATTATTGGTACTACAAAAAATAAACTTTACTACAATCATTAGTAGCGTTTGTAGTTATAAATGAGCTAAAAAAGTTTTGAACAATTTTTTTGTCTTCCCATAGCTATGTTATTTTTAAATATTTTTTGACTTATATGGGATTAAATTTTTTTTCGTCGCTACAATAAACTACAATCAATATTAAGTGTATTCCAAAAGTTTTTAACGCAGTTTTATTTCTTTTTCTGGCTTAGAACAATATTAATTAGGTTAGCTGCGTAATTATTGGTACTACAAAAAAATAAACTTTACTACAATCATTAGTAGCGTTTGTAGTTATAAATGAGCTAAAAAAGTTTTGAACAATTTTTTTGTCTTTCCATAGCTATGTTATTTTTAAATATTTTTTGACTTATATGGGATTAAGATTTTTTTCGTCGCTACAATAAACTACAATCAATTTTGAGTGTATTCCAAAATTTTTAACGCAGTTTTATTTTTTTTCTGGCTTAGAACAACATTTATTAGGTTAGCTGCGTAATTATTGGTACTACAAAAAAATAAACTTTACTACAATCATTAGTAGCGTTTGTAGTTATAAATGAGCTAAAAAAGTTTTGAACAATTTTTTTGTCTTCCCATAGCTATGTTATTTTTAAATATTTTTTGACTTATATGGGATTAAGATTTTTTTCGTCGCTACAATAAACTACAATCAATTTTGAGTGTATTCCAAAATTTTTAACGCAGTTTTATTTCTTTTTCTGGCTTAGAACAACATTTATTAGGTTAGCTGCGTAATTATTGGTACTACAAAAAAATAAACTTTACTACAATCATTAGTAGCGTTTGTAGTTATAAATGAGCTAAAAAAGGTTTTGAACAATTTTTTTGTCTTCCCATAGCTATGATATTTTTAAATATTTTTTGACTTATATGGGATTAAGATTTTTTTCGTCGCTACAATAAACTACAATCAATATAAAGTGTATTCCAAAAGTTTTTAAGCAGTTTTATTTCTTTTTCTGGCTTAGAACAATATTAATTAGGTTAGCTGCGTAATTATTGGTACTACAAAAAATAAACTTTACTACAATCATTAGTAGCGTTTGTAGTTATAAATGAGCTAAAAAAATTTGAACAATTTTTTTGTCTTTCCATAGCTATGTTATTTTTAAATATTTTTTGACTTATATGGGATTAAGATTTTTTTTCGTCGCTACAATAAACTACAATCAATTTTGAGTGTATTCCAAAATTTTTAACGCAGTTTTATTTCTTTTTGTGGCTTAGAACAACATTTATTAGGTTAGCTGCGTAATTATTGGTACTACAAAAAATAAACTTTACTACAATCATTAGTAGCGTTTGTAGTTATAAATGAGCTAAAAAAGTTTTGAACAATTTTTTGTCTTCCCATAGCTATGGGATTAAGATTTTTTTCGTCGCTACAGTAAACTACAATCAATTTTGAGTGTATTCCAAAATTTTTAACGCAGTTTTATTTCTTTTTCTGGCTTAGAACAACATTTATTAGGTTAGCTGCGTAATTATTGGTACTACAAAAATAAACTTTACTACAATCATTAGTAGCGTTTGTAGTTATAAATGAGCTAAAAAAGGTTTTGAACAATTTTTTTATCTTTCCATAGCTATGATATTTTTTAATATTTTTGACTTATATGGAATTAAGATTTTTTCGTCGCTATAATAATCTACAATCAATATAAAGTATATTCCAAAAGTTTTTAAAGCAGTTTTGTTTTCTGGCTTAGAACAACATTAATTATGTTAGCTGCGTAATTATTGGTACTACAAAAAATAAACTTTACTACAATCATTAGTAGCGTTTGTAGTTATAAATAAGCTAAAAAGTTAGGTTTTTTTCTAAAGCGGTTTGCAGCGTGATGGAGGTCTTAAATGAGACTTCATAGAGACTGCAAGCATCATCTATTAATCCATTTATATGATTATTTATGTTACACATTAAATTGTATACTGGAAGACTAAAACCGTAAACCCTATAAACAAAAGCAATATATTACATTTAAAAATATTAAGAAAATATAAACAATGATCTATCAATACACAGGGTGTTCAGAAAGGTGATTTCGAAAATGATAGGAGTGATAGAGTGAGCCAAAATAATGTTTGTACTTACTACTAAAAAGTTATATCGCGCTTTTGGGTTTATTGTATGCATTTTTTTACAGAGGTGAAAAATTTGATATTTTGTTTTGACCGTTTAATTTCTTTATTAGGTTTGTACAAAATGATTTAAATCGATAGCTTAGACCGTTTTTCATAAAATTTTATTTTAAATCCAGACATACCAACATTTTGTATGTAATAAATGTAAATTTAATTTTTAGAGAGACATGATACAATATGTTAAAATTAAAAAAAACAGTCTTTATATTTGTTATAAAGTTTAAAAAGCTAACAAACACCATTTTTAATTATTTTTACCACATTTTAATGATTTTCTCAAATAATGTTTTTTTTTATTACATACAAAATGCTGGTATGTCTGGATTTAAAATGCAATTTTATAAAAAACGGTCCAAGATATCGATTGAAATAAAGTATACCTTTTTTACAAAAATGATAAAGGAAATAAACGGTCAAAGCAAAATGTCAAATTTTTCACCTCTGTAAAAAAATACAATAAACAAAAAAATCGTCTCACCCTGTATAATTATGACTTACTGCGCAATCATTTGTCTATGAAAAGAAAAACATTGGATTGAGTTAATTAAAATTGAATTGAAAAAATTAATATTATTGTGGCAACCGTTGGTTGGTTGGTTGGTTTGAGACGGGGTTGGTCATTCGACCATGTTTGCACTGCAGCCTATTGGCTTATTGTGCACCCCTCCCTTGTTACAGAAGTCCACTGCCCTTTAACAGGTTTAGTAGATTTCTGCCAAGATGTTCATGCGGGACCGGGTCCCCGCTATGTATGTTCCCAAACAGACTGTGTCTTTTGCGTGTCAGTGCAATGCAGTTGTATATTATGTGTGAGGATGTTTCCGCCTCTTCTCCGCAAAGCCTGAGTGTTATGGATCCATTGTAACTGCCAATTTTTTGCAAGTGTTTCCTTAGATAAGGGTGTCCTGTCAGAAGTCCTACTACTTGTCTTAGCTAAGTGGGCTCCAGCTGAAGGAGCTGAGTTTTTAGTTCCTTGGAAGGATCGCCCAGTGCCCTCTTCGCATGTCTTTGGCCAGGTGATGTATGGGTGATGTATGCCAACGAGCAAGATGTTGTTGTTGAGACCATCTGCTTATCGTTGTTTTCGTCACCTTTTGGACAGTCCGAGTACTGGCTCTGGACTGTTGAACCTTCTAGACGACCCAGATTTCGCTAGTTCATCTGCTTTTTCATTGCCTTCTATTTTCGAGTGTCCAGGAACCCACAGAAGTTCTATCCTGTTGTTCCTGGCGGCGAGCTCTTTGATACTATTCAGGCCCTTCATCGTGATTTTGGCTGTTATACGATGGGCAGACTTTTAGAGCAGCCTGGCTGTCTAAGAATGTGAATGATGTAGTTATGATACCCTCTTCGCATATTCCCTTGAAGGCATGCTAGAATAGCATATATTTCTGCCTAGTATACAGTGGCTTGCCTCCCTAATGGAAGGCTAAAAGTCGCATACATCGGTGTGCCAAACCAAGCCTCTGTCAAGTGATAGAGGTGTTTCATTTGTCCATATGTCAGGATTACAGCTGACCTTATATGGTTTTTCGAAGTTGTACACCCCAGCCATGTGGTCTGATCTCACGTTCAAGGGCTGTAGGTCGATAATTCCCGTTACTCTAGTGTGACCGTGTCCTTCAGGATGTTGTTTCCACGTCCCAGTATTTATCATTCTATAGGCGCTATTTATAGCTTCCGTCTTGATAAAAATGTCCAAGGGCGTTAGGCCCAGGATTATTTCAATAGCCATAGAAGGTGTACTTCTTGGGGCACCGGTAATGCACAGACAAGTCAGTCTCTGTAGACGATTAAGTCTCGTGACTGTCGTTATTTGCTGTGTTTTTGTCCGTAGGTGACTATTGGCCTGATGACTGTGATATACAACCAAAGCATCATCTTTGGTTTAAGTCCCCAGGTTTTTCTAATCATGCTCTTGCATCTCATGAGGCACATTTTGGCTTTGTTCAGATTCTTTGTTATCTGCTAATTCCATGTCAATTTAGTGTCCAGGATTAGACCCAGGTATTTCACCTCCTTAACAGTTTTTATCCGTTCGCCGAAGATTTTTAGGTTGTCATAATTCCCTACATTTCTTTGCTTTGTGAACGACAGGATAACGGATTTCTCAGCGTTGACTTTAACAACGCTGTACGATGTCCAAAGCTAAACTAAACTAACATTATTTTAGCTCACTCCATTACCCCTATCATTTTGACCTTTCCGGACACCCTGTATAATAAAAGGACGACACTTGAGATGTAATTTAATCTAATGCTTTTGAAAAAATGGCAATCCAGCCACGAAACGTTGGAATAAATACAATAGTGGTTTTACAGTGGCGTCTTTTCATTGACTTTGCAGGGTATAACGAAAACTAAAAGAGATAGAACAAATCTGATCTCTCGATTTTAATCTTTGAAACAAATTTAATGGTGAAAGTAAATCATGGCTAACTTGATTTTTTTGGAGATACAGAGTGTTTTTTAAATAATTTGGCCAGACACTTGTAACTCGCTTGATATTGTTACAGACTTTCAAAAATGTGTTTACGTTAGAGAATTTTAGAGAGTTAGGATCATTTAATTTAGTTTGTCAATTTATTTAAATTATAAATTATTGTGTCACTAGAAAAGAACTTTTAGCTATTGTCAAATCTTTGAAGCATTTTCATAAACACCTGTATGGCCTGAAATTCTACCTAAGAACGGATCATGCATCACTTAGATGGTTGCTTCAGTTCAAAGAACCCTGAAGATCAGATAGCTCGATGGCTGCAACGTATTCAAGAATACGACTTTAAAATCGAACATCGAAAAGGACTGAACCATAAGAATGCTGACGCTCTATCAAGACGACCCTGCCTGGACGAATGCAAACACTACAGCAGACGAGAAGAGCAAGAAGATCCCGATGAATTCCACTGCCAAAGAACACGCATCCAGTGCTCTCAAGAATGGGACCCTAAGGTCTTGGCAAAAGAACAACTAGAAAATCCAGATTTTGGAGACATTGTCAAACTTAAGACAGAAAATGTGAAGGCCACCATATCAGCAAATAGCTTCAAAGTCTCCAAGACATAAAGGGTACTGGGCCATATGGGACTCTTTGGTTATTAAAGATGGCTGGGGAAAGTTCTGACGGCAAAACCCATAAACATCAGAAAATCCTACCAACCAAAAGGAATCCTGTATTCAAGTCAAGTACTGCAAGCCTTGCATAATGGTGTGGGAGGTGACCATTTCGGAGTTATGAGGACTCTTAAAAAGGTTCGAGAAAGGTTCTACTGGCTGGGAAGTCGTGTTGACGTAAAAGACTGGTGCAGAATGTGTAAGGACTACGCTTTCAGCAAGGGACCGAAAACACGAAGCAATACAATGTAAGGGCACTTTTGAAATAATTTCCATAAACATAGCAGGGCCATTTCCAGTTAGTAAATCAGGGAATCGCTATATCTTGGTAGCGATGGAATACTTCAGTAAATGGCCAGAAGTCTACCCAATCCCAAATCAAGAAGCTATTACTGTTGCCGATGTATTATTTCAACAATGGATTTGTCGCCATGGAGTTCCTAGAGAAATACATTCCGATCAAGGCAGAAACTTTAAAAGTCTGATCTTTTCAAGAACCATTGTAATCTCCTGGGAATCCATAAAACAAGAACAGCACCTCTTCATCCACAGTCCGATGGTATGGTAGAGCGGTTTAACAAAATCACTTGATAACTACCTTGAAAATTAAATTAAATTACCAACAAAATGACTGGGATATACAGCCATTTTTATTAGCAAACCGCTCCGCAATTCACGAAACCACTGGCGATACACCTGCTAAAGTCATTGTCGGAGCGGAAATTATGCCCTCCAGTTGACTTGCTTACAGGACGACCTTCCACCAATGATGAACCAGCAGAAGACTATGTAAGTCAACTTAGTAAACAGCTACAGAAGATACACGAAAAGGTGCGTAGCAGGTTAAAAAAGGAAGTGACCGTATAAAATCCCGCTATGACTTGAAAGTGTCGTAAAAGTAAGTTTCACGAGTAAAATACCATAAAATATTTACGACTTTCTTTTTAAAATAATCCAGAAAACATCGTAAAAATAAAATGCATAATTAAAACCGACTTGCAATACGTTTTGGTTCGGGAATCCGCATGAGAATGAAGCTAGCGCAGCAAAAACTGCTCAATTTATACTCAGGGAAAAGTGGGTAGTCCTTAAGGCCATTTGGACCAATAGCGGGAGACCACAAAATTGCCAGTTTACCGTCTGAACCGGGTCTGAACGCTGTAAATTGCAAGTTTAGCAAAATTAAAACTTAGAATTTTAAATTGTTAATAACTTTTTAGTTTTTAAATAACAAGTAAGGATTTTTGTTTTAACATTTAAAGCAGATAAAAATCTTTATTTTAATACAAAATTCAAGTCTTAAATAGCTAAATTAAAAAAGTTATTAGAAAGTCAAAAGAAAAAATTCTTCTAAATTGACACCTAAGTTAAGTAAAAATACCCGTAAAATTTTTATTTCAAAATTTAGATTTTAGTTTTTTCTAAATTGTAAAGAGCTCTAAACGACGTAAGGACTTTTCCCCCAACCTTTAAAAAGCAGACTTGCTTTAATTTTCTTCTTAGTGCCAAAATTTTCCATTTTTAAACATCTTCTTTAATTTTGTTCACAATGGCTGAGCAAAATATTCTTGAAAGCGCTTTTAAATATTTCAGATGAAGCACACGTTGCTTCCACAAACATATTTCATCCCCAAGGCACGACAACCCCACCAAATAAAATCGTTACTAACTCTTTTGGGAGGTGAACAAACTTCCGGGTTCACCGGGAGGAAGGTGGGATTTCCCCTCACCCCAAGGGGTGAGGCCTCACATAGAGGCACTAGTGTTAGTACAATCAACCCCTATTAAAGACACTTCTGATAAATATGTAGATGTATCGGACGAAGAGTCCACAGTTTCTGATATAGCCGCCACGACCTCAGAAACCAATACTTTCAGGGATAGGTTTACATATTCGAAGCAGTTTGAATATAAGGAACCGCAAAATGACTTTCTGAGTAAAAAGAATTTTTTGAATACTTATCCAATCCTAATAAAAAATTATTAGCTGACGATTTTGAATTACGTGGTACTCAGCCGCGCTGCGAGCGTCAACAAAAGCTATCCATCAGGGATTTGTTGTCGGTGAAAAAGTTTTATTATACAATCCGAGGGGAAAGTAAGAACCAAGGGGCGTTCACCAAAACTACAGAAGTCATGGGAAGGACCACATAAAGTAATGACACGGCTTAATGATCTGGTGTACCGTATACAGAAGAGTCCACAGGCAAAGATGAAAGTAGTACATCTAGAAAGGCTAAGCCGCTGTCAAGACAATGAAGAAACTTGATCGAGACGATCAAAACTTGGGAGGGGGCAATGATAGATACTTTCAAAAATGTGTTTACGTTAGAGAATTTTGGAGAGTTAGGATCATTTAATTTAGTTTGTTAATTTATTTAAATTATTAACCTTTATTTTTCAAGTTGTTTCATCACTTTCGAAGGTTTCCGAAACCGCACAAATTATCCATTGAGAACTTTTATGCCATCCTGTTCTATGGAATTTTCGCGATATTTCTTCAAAATTCTAGATCATTCTTCACTCTTCTATCTTACTATAAAAGGGAGACAGAACACCTTCGAAGGATTAGTATAGATTCGACTTTTATACTGTAAACTTCGAGACATTGACAAGTGAAGATTTAGTCGTTGTTGTAACCATAGTTACGTTCCATTGTTAAGTACGTAGTACTTTTTCTCCAAAATTAAATATTTAAAAAAAAAAATAGGTAGCCTAGCTCGCGGGCCCCCTTTAAAACTGGGCCCCGGTAATTGGTACCGCCTTCAGCGCACTCTCGTTGAGTCTGTTCGTTGACCTTGCAGGGTATAGCGAAAACTAAAAGAGGTAGAACAAATCTGATTGCACAATCTTAATTCCGATTTTTGAAATAAATTTAGTGGTGGAAGTAAACTAACTTTATTCATTTTGGACATACAATGGTTTTTAAAATTTTGTCATTTTTTTTTATCTTTGGACAATCCACGAAGGTTGAAAGCCTAAATACTAACGTAGTGGGTGTCTTAAGCAGGGTAAGAGAAAGTTTGTTAACACGGGACTTAAAAACTTGAAGATTTGGGGGAAGGAAAGCCTCCGGTGGCAGTAGGTTCCACAGTCTAGAAACTCTAGGGATAAAAGTACGAAGGAAATGGGAAGTTCGGGGCCTGTCCAATTAAACCGTATAGGGATGCATACGCGCGGCACCACGAGTTTCTCTGTTGGGAGCTGCAAGAAGAGGGACTATACTGGATAATTCGTCGGAGCAGAAGCCGTAAAAGTATCTATAGAAGAGCGATAGATCTCCCACAGCTCGACGATGGCCAAGAGAAGGAAGTCTTTGAGTAAGTAAAGGATCATTAATAAGACGAACAGCCCTTCTATGAATGGCATCAAGAATGCTGAGGGTTGTAGGGGATGCCATTCTCCAGACATGAGAACAATATTCCAGAGAGGGTCGAATTTGGCACACATACAAAGTGTATAAATTGGAAGGAGAAAAATACTTTTGGCTCAGAAAAGAAATCCAAGCTTTTTGAAGCCGCGGTGGCTATAGATACAATGTGTTTATGGCAGTTAAGGTTATTCGCAAATGTGACGCCCACAAGGTTAAATGAGTCCCCGCTCTGCAAAACCTGGCCACTCATAAGCAAAGGATGAGTGTTTGATGATTTTTTCGCGACAAGAAACATGAATGTGTTTTGGATGCATTAAATTGAACGAGATTTTTGGCGCCCCAATCCAATATCAAATTGAGATCCTGTAAAAGAGATATCTGCATCGCCCTGCGTTTGCTTTCCAAGTCGGGTTGAGAGATTGGTTTGGGAACCTGAAAAGTGGAGTGAAGGGTACTATCGTCAGCATAACTATGAATGGGATTGGTTGTGGAAGAAAGAAGATCGTTGATGTGAAGAAGAAACAAAGTTGGTGCTAGTAGTGAACACTGAGGCACTCCAGCATTAATTTCGTGAAAGCTTGAAGAGTGGCATCAACAATGACTGATATACGTTGATTAGAAAGATAGCTGGAGAGCCAAGAGCAGAGTTTAGTTGGAAGATCGTAGGAGGGAAGTTTATTAAGAAGTGCGTCATGCCAGACTTTATCGAAAGCTTTAGAGATATCAAGAGCAACGATCTCGGACTCACCTAGAAACTCAAGAGACTTGTTCCAGTTGTGTGAAACTAAGGAAAGAATATCTGATGTAGATCTCTTGTGACGAAATCCGTATTGCCTGTCATGTAAAATTTTATGTTTTTCTAAATACCTAAGAATTTGCGAGTTAATGGATTTCTCCATTACTTTACAAAGCATTGAGAGAAGTGAAATGGCTCTATAGTTGGATGGAAGTGATTTAGATCCTTTCTTGGGAATAGGCTGGACACGTGCAGCTCTCCAGCTGTCTGGAAAAATACCAGTGTCATAAGAAATTCGAAAGAGCCTGGTTAAAATAGGTGCAAGTTCAGGAGCACATTTTTTTAAAACGATTGCTGGTATTCCATCTAGCCCAGACGATTTCTTGGTGTTAAGAGAAGAAAGGATACGCTTAATGTGTTTTACCTTAAAAATAATATTGGGCATTTTGTGAGGAACTGGAGGAATAGTTGAAATTGGATGATTGACAGGTGGATGAAGGGTTGAATTGGCAGCAAATTGTTTAGCAAATAGTTCGGCCTTTCCTTTGGATGTAGAAATAATTTTATCTTCCAAAGTTAATAGTGGAAAAGAACTGGTAGAGAAATTTCTACTAATGTTTTTGGCAAAGGACCAGAACGATTTGCTGCCATTTGAGCAAGAGAGTACTTTGTTTTTATACGGTTACCAAAGGAGTCTTTGGCTTCTGAGATTGTTTGGTGGTAGTGGTTTCTTGCTTTAATGCTGGCCAGTCGGTTTTCTGGACTAGGATCCTGTAAAAACTTCTTGTGAGCCTGAACTTTAAAAATTCTAGCTTTGTCACATGTTTTAGTGAACCAAGGTTTGTGATTAGAGGGTTTGATGGTTTTTTGGTGTGAGGTACATAGGTTTCAACGCCCAATAGAATTGACTCGATCAGTTGCTTACAGATTTTGGAAGAATCCTGGAAAGAAAAGCAGATACTGTCCCAAGGGTACGTGGGGAAAAAGTCCCTAAGGCCATCCTAGTCGGCTGAGTTGTAGTGCCATACGGTGCGTGGTGGCATGGAATCATTTACCTCAGGATGTACAGAGTAAGATACAGTAATCAAGTTATGATCTGAGCGACCTAGAGGGGCAGTAACAGATGCTTCGTAAAGTTCAGGGTTAGAAGTAAGAAAAAGATCTAAGGGGTTTGAGCTATAATTTGGCACTCTAGGAAAGTAGGTGGAAGTCCTAATAAGGTTGGTAAGAGAATTACTGACTGCGAAGATTTCGGCTGCTCTGCCTTAAGGGTCAGTTTTTGAAGAGCCTAGCCAGTCCTTATTATGATCATTAAAATCGCCAAGCACGATTACTTCGGCCATTGGAAACTAGTAAATGATACTGTCGATCTTTGTTAAAAGGAAGTCAAAGAATTCGACATGGGAATTGTCAGATGGAGATCGGTACAAACAACAGATAAAATTAGTAGAAGACCTAAGGGAAAGTTTGAGCCAAAGGACATCGGGCCTACCCGATTCAAGATTAGAAACTCGAGCACAAGCCAGATCGTTGCGAACGTAGGCACACACGCCCCCATGTGGGCGAAAAGACGAAATAAGTTCGTAGCCTGGGACGAGAAGGTGGCTGGTTGAAGTTTTAGAACTTATTTGTGTCTCCGTTAGAAACAGTATGTGGGGCTTAGATGACTCAAGGTGATGGTGAACGGAGTTTATATTGGTGTTAAGCTCACATATATTTGCAAAGGAAATCAAACCTTTCGATGATTACCCCCGGATGCACTCCTCGCCCGGAGATCCGAATGGAGGGGTATTTTACCTCCGGAATGTTTTACTCCCAGGTGTGCCGCCATCATTTTTACATAATTTTTGGGTGAAAGAAATAAAAAAAGAAAATAAAAAAGAAGGAAGAAGGAAAACTGACTCACTTACCCAGAACCCGAAACGTCCGTTAGGACTTCACGGGTCCTTTAAAGGGTGAGTGGGGTGGTAACTCCTCAGGCGAGGAAAGCTCCTCTACCACCTACAGAATTTGGCCCAGCAGTTGTAACTTGCTGAATATTAGAGATAGAAGAAAAATGTAAATATAAAAGTTTTAGGGATTTTTATGTAAAATTCAGAGGTACCTATAATTTCTTCATTGACTTTTATTTCAAAGTTATAAAACAAAGTTCCTTTTTTAATGGAACACCCTGTATATTTTATTACCAATAGAAAGATCACCTTAAAAGCCGTAAAAAATACCACGTTTAACATAGAACGAAAGCTTTCACGGCCTTGGTCAACTAAGGAATCTTAGTTCTTGGGTTTGAACCGCGTCAAATTGAAATCGTTTACCGACGTTTCGGCGTCGATTGCACAAGACATCTTCAGGGTAAGATATGATAAAAAACAGGTATTCTAACCCTGGGATGCATCATGGGTTATGTGTCAAGCGGTTACCCCACCACGAGTGCGTCAGACACACTACCGGCAAATAATGTATTTTTAGAGATACTCCTCCAGTAAAAACAATTTTTTTAATTATATATGAGGGTTGTGGAAAACATTAAGTATTCACATAATTATCATTTTTTTGAACAGAGAATATTATTAAATAGTCAATTCTTAATTTATAAAATAATTTTGGTAAATTAGGTGTTTCCTAAACTTTTATTTGTTTTTTGGGTTGTCGGGACCTCTCGTAAGTAAAAATTAAATTTTAAAAAAATTGCAGATAGTCCATATCCAATATTAAACTTTGTTTGCTTTTAAGCTTATTGCTAGACAGATTTTAAACATGTATAATTTTATAAACAAAAATCGTACAATTATTTTTTTTTTAAATAACAAACCTTACAGTTTTTTTTATATTAATTGTAGTTAACCTTTGACATTGAGAACAAAAAAATTAAATGGCAAGGCACTTTTCTGCATTATAAAAAGGACCACATATAAAACTGCATATTTCTATATTGGCAAAGCAAAAAAAAATGAACGAGTTGTCTTGTTATTATCTGGGTATCTATGAATAAAATTGCAGACATTTTAAGTTATTACAAAATATTTTGATTTCGGCATTTTTGTCCACATATCGCCGCACTGTGCGTCGTTTTAAGGGCTTGGCGAATGATTCGCCGGTAATTCGGAGCTTGTCAGTTTTCTGGCGTCAAAGGAGCGCGCAAATAGGTTGGTTAGATTTGACGGATATTTGGTGAATTGTTGGACGCGGCTTAAGAAAATTTTAGTGTAAGCCGACAGGGTTTTTGTATTTTTATATTAAAAAAAATAGTACATTTGGCAACAATACAATGCCCTAAATAATATAATAGTAATTAGTTATGTCAGTTGTCCCTTGTCCCATGAGAACAATAGCTAAAAATATTTTTAGTAATAATTACAATAAGACTAAATAATAGCGTTAATAAAATTACATTATCTGTAAAAATTAAAAATATATAATGAAAAAAAAGTACTTTGACGGCGATTCGGACTTACACACCGTAAGTAATCAGTATGCATGTAAAAAACGACGACGCCACGGAACGATAATATGCTATATTATTATACCGGCGGGCGACCTTTCGACACCAAATTGTGTTCGTACCTGGGGTAATCAAAGGGTTAAATTATGTTGCAAGACAAATTAAAACCGCGTTTTTTATTCTGTAACTTTGTACGTAGCAAATTTTCATTTTCAAAATACTAGGTAATACTAATTGCCATGCAGTAAATATTTTAAACATCAATATTTTTATTATGTTTTGAAAATAACCATAGCTTATGATACATTTTTTTGAAGAAGAAATAACAAATTTTAAGATGGTGAAAAACTATACATCGTGTTGCATTTCAAATAACAAAGTTACCATAAATCGAAAAATCGGCCATTTTGTTTTTGTATTAACAAAATGTCACAAACAAATGGCAAGAATATAATAAGAAAACTACAAAAATATAGGGCTTTCTGCAAAAACCACATTTCGTTATCTTTATTTGTTCTAAAGTTATTCGCGATTAAAATAAGTCAAAATATAGTATTTTGTGCAATTTAAAACGAAAACTAAAGAATTATTTTGATCGAAGAAAAATAGTATGTGCAATTCGTAGAAAAGACAAATTTGCTGACTCTTGGTAGTTATTGCAACTCCATTATCGTCCGGAAATATATTGCTTTTCCTGCACGTTATACAATATACTATTTTATTCATTGACAGTGGAGAGTTATTAAAACATATTTTTGTTGGAGTGAATGTCTCAATTTTATTAATATTTCTATAACACTATTAACACTATGGCGTAACAACTATTACTATTATGTTTAAAACACCATTGGGAAGTATTTTATTTATAATTTTTTGTTTCTTTATTACCTGCCTTTATTATCTATTTTAAAAGACTGGACAGTGGATTAAAAAGGTTATTAGGTTTAATAAAGATTTTAAAGTTTACGTACGCCTACGACCGATTACGAAATTCATTCAAAATACAAGGAATTTGCTCTTTACGTTTCTGAAATTGACCATAAATTGTGATATTTTAAATAGTACGCTTTTCATATTAATTCTTTTATTTTAGAATCGCAGTTGTCTGTTGATCCCATTCTTTCAAAACTAAATGAGGAACAAAAACAAGAGTATATTGTTGACTTTGTTTGTACACTTAAACATGTACATGGTGAAAATGAAGAAGCTAATGGAGAGATTACAGTGCCCCATAAGATACTTGTGGTATATGCATCAAAACCAGAATAAAACAGTTATACTCTACTACTACTCTAAAATAGTTTCTTTATTATATCCCAATCCACCACTTTAAATTCATTGTAAAATATAAATTTAAAAATTTTTAGAAATTGTTTGTTAGCCTAATGGTCAAAGCACACTAGGCGCTCAGGTTTCGATACTCTTACGGACCGGTTAAATATTTAACATGCTTTGTAAATTGTGTTTAAGGCCAGTCATGTTAAAAACACGTAAAATATTTTATCGAACCGTAAGCGTACCGAGACTTAAGCGCTTAGTGTGATTTCACCCTAACCCTTGTTTCACACTTGCCGTGACGGGCCGGACAGAGTGATAAAAAATTATATGGAGCCTCATAAGAGCTCGCCGACTATCTGGGTTTTTAGCGTGTAAATGTCTTATAAGACGTAAGCCGTAGGTCCGACGAAGTTGATTGAAGGGTTGATTTACCTGCTTTTAGGAAATATGCTTGAAATGTACTCCGTTGACTTCCAAATATGCGATCATTTTCTTACTCGCGCAAACATATTTTCCAAGGGTGTCTCACTACGGGAATAGGTGTACAAATCGTCTGGAATTTTCAGGAATTTACGGGAATTTACTAAAATGGGATTTTCAAGATTTTCTAGATTTTTTTAGAGATATTTTTCAAGAATTCGAGAATTTTCGGTAATAGGTGTACAAAATTTTAACTAGTGAGACAACTCCTAATGTTTTTATTGTTTATTACACTTTGATAAAATTTCTCTTTGATGTACCGATATCTACTCGAACATGTGTAAACGAATAAACCAATGTTCGTTTGCCGTTTTCACCGTAAACACTAAGGCAAAAGGTTTGCTCGCTGATGTTTGTTTTTTTGGTGTGTACATACGTTAACACGAACATGGCCGCACTTTACGTCGTCTGCGGGCGCGCACTCTCGATGCGCCAAGTCACACGTCTCTGTTTTGACTGATGCGCAGCGTCCAACTTCTCTACCTCGACTGACCCGTACGTTTCGAACCGCTCTACGTCTCCGATGAGCTGTCGATCTGGTAATATCGACATGCAAAACAAGGTGGCGGCAGAAGTACCAAATCCCACAAGTTATGTGCACGTAAAAGCTGAATAGTACCAGAAGTTCACGGAAAGCCCAGTCAGCAGCAAGATAAGACCGAGCTTATAAATATAACCCATTTTACATTTGTTAACTATTCTTAATCTATTCTTTGTACTTGTAACAAATAAAATTGATTTTTTAAAAACGGTTTCCGTCGATAATTAATCATAACTGGCGCAGTCGATAGGATTAACAGGGTAGTTTTTCGGTAAAAGCCACGTCATCAGGACGATTTTATCGTAAAAATGTGGGTTTCAACCCTTAGACTCTGACGATCCGCGGGTGATAGACTATCTAACGCACCGAGGGTAATTGAGTTCAATAGTGTGCAAAAGAAGCCATCAACCCACCACAAGCTACAAGGATAAGGTTAAGGATTAACCCCCAAACAGGAAGAAAAGATCGAGCGCCTTGGGGTGAGTGTCCAATTATTCCTGTTTCCATTTCATCCTTCCCGCTTGGAAAGTTGAAATTAATATTAGAGTCAATTTAGTTGATCGAGCACAAATACTAGTAGGTTGTAAAATGGAACTAACAACATGGGAGCAAATAAAAATAGCCTTATCAGATTGTTTTGGTAATAAACGAAACTTAGAATGTTTAGAACAAGAGTTGTTTATGACCACTTCATTTAAAAATAAACGTCCTTTAGACTTTGCTAAAAGATTACAAGTTCTTAGAAGTAATTTAGCTCAAAAAATAAACTCAATACCTGCAAACGTAATGGATGCAGATACTATGTGAATATTGTAACCGCGAATTCACCCGAAAAGACAATTTTGAACGACATGGCGACTGTCGGACTGCAGCCAAAGTCTGCGAGCACCTGGCTTTAGCGGGGGATTGCCGTATTTTAGAAAAACGGTGCCGTATTTAAGAAAAACAGTGCCGTATTTTAGAACAACAGTGCCGTATTTTAGAAAAACAGTGCAGTATTTTAGAAAACGGTGCCGTATTTTAGAAAAACAGTGCCGTATTTTAGAAAAACGGTGCCGTATTTAAGAAAAACCGCGTTCATCTTCCGAATAACGCAAATTATAAGGTCAAATATTGTGGCAACAATTATAGATTAAATATATAAAGGGTTATCTTAAAACAAAAACAGCTAAATATGAAACATAAAGATACATATTGTACTTAATAAAAAATATTTACAAAGTATATGCGTAACATGTTCATCGAGTGTGATTACTATTTACCAAAATTTAAAGATTATAGTGATTACAAAGCGACATTGTAACAAACTTAGTCTTAAACTAAAAGTATTTTCTAATAATTGGACACTTTTCTTCTACGGAAACCAGGAACTTGTAGCAACATATACGGGGAAAGATCTTCATAGTCTATACCTCTAAAGGATAAATAATTCTTTAGTTTCTTAAACTCGGGATGGATGCCAATCTTGAGAGGTTTTTTCTATGTTTTACATCTTTAATCGTCACTGCTAGATAAATAGCAAACACAAAATGTAGTTCGTGAAATAGCTCACAGGCTAGGGGTTGTTTTATATCTACTGATTTGTGAAGTGGAAATCGTCTCGTCCGTCGATCTTCTGATCAAAAATATTCTGATAGCACCTCCTTTACCAATGGCATACCATAATGTGCCTTTTTGATAAGGTACAGGTAAATAGCAGGAGAAAAATAAGGAGACTCTTTCTTCGATATTTCAGTTTTAATCTCATAATCCCAGTTCCATGAAATGTTTTTATTAAACCAAGAGATATAGGAGTAAAGGATTTCATCGGGAACTTTAGAATTCTTATATAATTTTTGAAAGTCTTCAGAGACGATACTCATCTTGGCAAAGCTACTACACAAGTAACGAACCCAACAAAGATTAGAACCTTTTAAGGATTTTGAGCCATTGAAAAGGGCTGATCAGTAAATAACATAAATTTTATTTAAAAAACGCAAAATTACTGGTTTCTTTAAAAAAAAAACACTTTTTTATGCCGGTTTTTAAATAAGTATACTCTAATACACTGTTTATTAATAAAATAACTGCGATATAATTTAAAAGATGGCACAATTACTGCTTTTTAAATAAAATTGCTGTTATTTGCCGTCTTTTAAATTATATCGCTGTTATTTTATTAATAAACAGTGTATTACAGTATATTTATTTAAAAGACGGCACAATTACTGCTTTTTAAATAAAATCACTGTTATTTGCCGTCTTTTAAATAATATCGCTGTTATTTTATTAATAAACAGTGTATTACAGTATATTTATTTAAAAAACGGCACAATTACTGCTTTTTAAATAAAATCACTATTATTTGCCGTCTTTTAAATTATATCGCTGTTATTTTATTAATAAACACTGTACTACAGTATAATTATTTAAAAGACGGCAAATAACAGTCATTTTATTTAAAAAGCAGTAATTGTGCCGTCTTTTAAATAAATATACTGTAATACACTCTTTATTAATAAAATAACAGCGATATAATTTAAAAGACGGCATAAAAGAGTGATTTTATTTAAAAACCAGAAATTTTGCGTTTATTAAATAAAATTTATGTTATTTACTGATCAGCTCTTTTCAACGGCTTAATAGCTATTTATGTATCAAGGGCGGGACTAGGACCATAATGCCCTGAAGGTCGAAATAGATTTCGACCTGATGGGCATTATAATCCAGTAAAGCCCGTGGTGCATACAATGCTTTATGTTTTACACAAAAAGAGTTTTTCAATCACTAATTACATTATTTATTTGCAATATAAAAAATAATTTGCACCTGTACCTGTATACGTAAGTAGATAATGACTGGTGTTAAGTTTGACTTTGATGTTTCTATCAGTAAGTCAGTTGGCATTTTTATTTAACGAGTTGCTCAAAATTGAAGAAATTCCACAAAATATAAGAGAAAAGGCCATAAAAGCGACCGAAAATCTTTTGCAGGTTAAATCAAGGCAACAGTATGATCGGGAGTATGGCATATTTGGTATTTGGAAAGATGCGAACGCAATTCTTCAAATAACCGAAACCGTTTTAATGGCATATTTTCAGAAACTGGTAAGTTATTGATTTTACTTTAATACATATGTCTGTATAAACTTGATCTTTATTGTCAAAGAAATAAAATTGGATAAGCAATAAAATTTCCATATTTGCGCATTAGGGCATTATAAGCGGGCATTATCATAATGCCCGCTTATAATGCCCTAGGTGTGATAGCAGGTATTATTGCTATCATAACATATTCCGTTTCTAAGGTATTACAGATTAATAATAGATGGGTAAAACATAAAATCCTTAAAAGGTTCTAATCTTTGTTGGTTTCGTTAGTTGTGTAGTAGCTTTGCCAAGATGAGTATCGTCTCTGAAGACTTTCAAAAATTATATAAGAATTCTAAAGTTTCCGATGAAGTCTTTCACTCCTATATCTCTTTGTTTAATAAAAACATTTCATGGAACTGGGATTATGAGATTAAAACTGAAATATCGAATAAAGAGTATCCTTATTTTTTCCTGCTATTTACCTGTACCTTATCAAAAAGGCACATTATGGTATGCCATGGGTAAAGGAGGTGCTATCAGAATATTTTTCATCAGAAGATCGACAGACGAGACGATTTCCACTTCACAAATCAATAGATATAAAATAATCCCTAGCCTGTGAGCTATTTCACGAACTACAATTGGTGTTTGCTATTTATCTAGCAGTGACGATTAAAGATGTAAAACGTAGAAAAAAACCTCTCAAGATTGGCATCCATCCCGAGTTAAAGAAACTAAAGAATTATTTATCCTTTAGAGGTATAGACTATGAAGATCTTTCCCCGTATATGTTGCTACAAGTTCCTGGTTTCCGTAGAAGAAAAATGTCCAATCATTAGAAAATACTTTTTAGTTTAAGACTAAGTTTGTCACAATGTCGCTTTGTATCACTATAATCTTTAAATTTTGGTAAATAATAATCAAATGCGGTTTTTCTTAAATACGGCACCGTTTTTCTAAAATACGGCACTGTTTTTCTAAAATACGGCACCGTTTTCTAAAATACGGCACTGTTCTTCTAAAATACGGCACTGTTTTTCTAAAATACGGCACTGTTTTTCTAAAATATGGCACCGTTTTTTTAAAATACAGCAATCCCCCGCTAAAGCCAGGGGCTCGCAGACCTTGGCTGCAGTCCGACAGTCGCCATGTCGTTTAAAATTGTCTTTTCGGGTGAATTCGCGGTTACAATATTCACATTTAAACATAATTCTGCGGAACAAGTGATAATTAAATAGCTAAAAATCATAAAAACTGTTAAAAATGCTTAATTCGTAATCTCCAAGTTAAAACCTTTCATTTAAACCCAAACAAGACTACTTTTTGACGACCGGAAGTTGCGACCGGAAATGTCGATTTTATTGCAGATTCGGTATCTAGAGGCTTCAACGAATCTAAATAAGTTAAAATTTTAAAAAATATTCATAAATAAGAATGGTGCAAAATAAAAATTGTTAAAAATGTTTAATTAGTATTCTACAAGTCAAGACCTTTCATTTGAACCTAAACAAGACTACTTTCTGACGACCGGAAGTTGCGACCGGAAATGGCGATTTTATTACATATTCGGTATCTAGAGGCCGTAAGGAATCCAAATAAGTTAAAATTTTTAAAAAATATTCATAAATAAGAAAGTTACAAAATAAAAAGCATTAAAAATGCCTAATTAGTTATCTACAAGTCAAGACCTTTCATTTGAACCCATACAAGGCTATTTTCTGACGACCGGAAGTTGCGACCGGAAATAACGATTTTATTGCATATTCGGTCAACGTCCCTATTTCTAGGTTATGTCAACCAACGCGTACCACTTTAAGATAGATCAAAATTTTAGGTTATGTTATTTTATCTTGCCGTATGAAGTCATTTTATTTCGCGCATGCGTTTGAGGTTATGTTGATGTCTAAGAACTAACAACTTTAAGGTTATGTTGGCTAGCTTAACGTAATGACGTATGAAGCTAACTTCACTATGACCGTGGGGCACCCAGGGCTTAGGCGGGAGGCGTTATCGTAGGGCCCGCAGCCCTAAGCGGTGGTCCCGGAGCCCGAAGCGCCAGAAGTTGCTAATGCCAAATGTTGCTAGCGCCAACGGTAGCTAACGCAGCTATTCTGTGATTCTTTCTTTTTCAATCGCCATTTTCTAAGTCACGTGATATTTGACATATGACAGATGACATTTGACAGATGACAGATTGATCACGCCCTAAATAACTCGTTGCGCAAGATTCCTAAATATGACGTCAGATTTTTGACATATGACAAGTGACAGATGACATTTGACAGATGACAGATGACGTTTGATAGATGACAGGCCGTGGCCACGTCCTTGAACAAGATACCTATTGACAGGCGCATGCGCATTACCCTAAATATGGAGTTGCGCAAGATTCCTAAATATGACGTTAGGCGTCGGCGGCACTAAATTCAGTGTTAGGTCTGGCAACTATGCATTGATTCATTGTTATGCTAATACCCAGGCTTCAATTGGACCCCGTTAAACATTTAAATATTAGATCTCTCATAGTCTAGTGGTATAGCTTTGAGTTCTCACGCGGACTCGTTGTTGTGCTGCGATACAGTGTAGTTGTGTGCAAAAACCACAATAATACTGGGCCATAAGCATAATATTGCAGTTAGGAAAATATATGAAATTAAATCGAACTATAGACCGCTTTACATGGTAGTTACTGGTCCTAAGGTAACCCTTAAAAAACTACAGACTCAAGTAAGATTCCTGGACCACATAGCAGTACGGTGGGAAAAAAAACAACAAGCCAATTATTCAATGTAAAAAGTGCCAACAATGGGGACATGCCACAACGTACTGTTATAGGGCACCCAGGTGTATGTACTGCGGGGGCAGCCATACAACAGCAACATGCCCAGAGATAGCAAAAGTAGGCTGTGCCATTTGTGGCCAAAACCATCGGTCAACTGACGAAAATTGTCCAGTCTACAAATACAAGATTAGCCGAATACAAAACAATAACCTCAAAGAAGCCGTCAAGTTTATAGAAGCTCCAGTACCGAAAACAAACCCATGGAAACAGGCCAGGGCAAGTGATCTACCTTTAGCCAGGGCAAGTGGCACAGCTATACGGGTACAGTTCCGCCCCACCCCCACCCCTACTCCCGATAACCAATATGAGAGCCAATTTCCTCCCTTGAGGCAAATAAGTCAAATAAGCCGTGAAACATTACAGTTAAACCAAAACCTGCAAAATAACGAGGTTAGTGACCTAGCTAGCATCTTTGCAAATTATAGTAACTCAAAAATTAACTTTATCCAACACTTACATATAATATCTACATAATTGATTAGATTTTGAGGATATAAAGTGTACTATAAGTCACTAGTGAGCTAAAGTACCCTTTAGCTCACTAGTGACTTACTACTAATTCTTTATTACTTCCAACATTTCACAATTAAAAAAATAACATAAAACAACTAATATATTATACTTCAATTTATTCGTGTTTATATTAACAGTAATTGTTATATTAGATTTATCTTGGACAACGTTACATTGTGCGGAGTGTTCTTCAGGAAGTCTTTCAGCACTAGTACTTGCCTTGGTGCGCTCTTCACCCTGTATTCGTCTTGCAATCTCAAACTTGTTAGAGATGCAATCTTCTAAATATCCTTCTGCCACGATAGAAGACTTCCACCCGCCATGGCGTTTAAGGTTGGTGATATCGGCCCCAGCGTTGACTAGAAGTGTCGCTTAAGAACGCCGCATGCTATGACCACTATATAAGATTTCATCAGGTAGTTGCAAATAATGAGCAACTACTCTCGGAATTTTCGAAATTTTATTTATTCCCACGCATTGCCTAGTGCATTTTCCTTTTTGAAAGTTGACAAAAAATCTTTTGTGAGGCGTGTTCTCTGGCCTTAGGGACACATATTTTCTAAATAATTCAAGCACATTTACCAAAAATCCTTCTTTTAAAATTGTAAAGCTTCTCGATTTGTTCGTCTTGGTATCAGGTATAGAAACATATATGTACTGGCCTTTATCTACTATATCTTCAATACTTAAGCGAGTTAGTTCGTCACAACGGCATGCACCAACGATTCCCAATATCAATGCAACCTATAAAAATCCGAACAGATAAATATTTAATATCAGAAACTAAAGTAAATTCATACCTTTGACATTAAGTGCTCGTCGTCAGGTGCCTCAGCCAAACATTTTTCGATGTATTGCCTCTCCAGAATTTTTGCCTTTTTCGGTTTGAAATTTCTTGAATTGCTCTTCAAATAAGCGACAACTTTTCCATACCTCCCTATTTCCACGTTCTTATATACTTTTAAGGTCGTTTTTATCATTAAATACTTGGTCCACATTGATGAGGGAGCAACTTTTTTCGATAAAAACAGAAAGTAAGCCATAATAACATCTTCATTTATAGTACCAACTCCTCGCCTTTTCCTCCATGCTTCAAAATCTTCAAATTCTTTATTGTACGTTAGTTTTGACTTCTCTGGAATTAAACTGCATGTCGCTACCGCAGCTTCTTCCAAAATTTCCGCAGGAACTTCACAATTTTCCATTTCGCAAAGCATTTTTATGTTTGTCTACAAAGTTGTTTACTAAACAAACCCGTAGTTACCAACAAAATGCATTACAACCAAACAAGCTTGCTTTCCAAAAAATACAAAATTTTGTTGCTGGTGTTGACAATGACAAGTAACAAATAATGGATGACGTTTTCAAATTATTTTCGATATTAAAAACGATTTATACGAAAGTGTTGGATAAAATTTTGTATTAGACACGTGAGTTATTACATATAAGTCACTTAAGAAAATTACCTCTCTCGCCCTTCGGGCTCGAGAGTTAAACTTTTCTTGCGTGACTTATATGTAATATAACTCACTTATCTAATAAATAACTATTATAACAAAAAACAAAATTGATATAATGATAATTACTGAGACCAAGCTAGACAATAGAGACAAACTTAAAATACGAAACTTTAACGTACTAAGACAAGACAGAAACCTTAGAGGGGAGGGGTAGCAATACTGATAAAACAACAAATCACACATGTACAATTAACACCAGTACAAACACTAATAGAACAAATATCTATAAAACTTATGAATGGTGTAGTTATCAGCGGTTGCTACGCCAAACCAAATCTAAGATTTACAGAACAAGACTTGACAACATATTTAACCAAAGCACAAAAACAATACAACTAGGTGACTTTAACGCAAGACACACAACATGGCACAATCGAAGGAATAATAGAAATGGAAATCTAGTCCACGATTACGCCAAACAATATACAGATACTAACAACAAACAAACCAACTCACTATCCGACAAACGGTTATTCCCCAACATATATCGATATCGGATTAAACAAAAATATACTAGACTTACCAGACTTACAGACAATGGACGAATTGTCTTCCGACCACCTGCCCCTCCTACTCAGTTGGGGAGGGCAGGGGGTTGCAGACAGTAAACCGGCAACCTGGAATTACGCAAACGCAAACTGACTAAAATTCAAAACAAAAATAAATAATAAAACAGTCATAAACAATAACATAAATACGCCAGAAAAGCTAGAACAACAAGTTAATACGCTAACCGAAAACATCCAGTTTGCGCGTAACGTAATAGCCAAGAAGCAAAAACAAAAGACCCCGAGGACAAAATACCAGATGACGTTGGCAACTTGATCAAATTTAAAAACAATTTGAGGAAAAGATGGCAACGTCACAGACATAGACAAGATGGACAACAAATACAAGAACTACAAAATACAATACGACAAAGACTTAACGATCACAAAAATAGGGTTTGGGCGGGCGTCTTAGAGAAACTGTCAACAAAAAACAACTCTCAATGGCGTTTAACCAGGCGCCTAAAAACAAATACATACAAAATACCGACGTTAAATAGTGGAGAACCACAGACCGACGGACAAAAAGCTGAAATTTTAGCAAACTTCCTAGAAAGTATATGCAATACGGTTCCAAACACAACACAGGAATAAAATGAAATAACCACCTTGGTTGATTCCTTTGTTTCACAAATCTACCCCATCCTCCCCACCATCCTTCCAAGAATCTACATCAGACCAAAGGAACTCATTAAAATATTGGCTACATTACCTACCTAACAAACCACCTGGTCCTGATGAGGTTCCAAATATCCTTCTGAAAAACCTCCCAACTAAAACCGTCGGGCAGTATACACACATAATTAACTCAACAATGTACTAACAACACTTCCCAGTTAGCTGGAAAGAAGCGATAGTAATACCACTACTAAAGCCGGGAAGAAATTCACGATTTCCTGATTCTTATAGACCGATTACACTCACTAATAGTATGTCAAAAGTATCAGAAACAGCCATACTTAGCAAACATAAAAACATGTTCGAAGGTAATTACCCCCCGAACAATTTGGGTTTAGGGATGCACATAATACAGTACTTCTAATCTTAAGAGTCATCCAAGAAGCGCTAAATAAAATAAACATGAAACAAAACACCGTGTTACTAGCCCTCGACATAAAGAGGGCTTTTGACACGGTGTGGCATAATGGCCTTCTTTATAAACTGATCAAAGTGCACAAATTACCATTCATTAAATTTATTCATTCATACATTTTGTCCCCAAAACTGTATAATTTGTATACTGCCGACATACCCAAGTACCCTTCAACCAAGGTGGCACTTTTTGCGGATGACGCATTATTATATGCGCATTCCTTTGCGGCAAACGTAGCAAAACAGCATATTTATACAGAAATATCTCCACTATTTAAAACCTTGGTACGACAAATGGAAAATAAGTATAAATGAGAGCAAGACTGAATGTCTAGTTTTAACGAAAAAATTTACAAATCATAAGATCAACGTACCTATAAGATATAACAATAAATACATTGAACCGCAGAAAAAGCTAAAATACCTGGGAGTCGTGCTAGACGAACGACTATCGTTCAAACCGCACATTACCCAGATAATAAACAAAGCATAGGGAGTAATGCAAAATCTATATGCACTATTATCACCAAAATCAGTTCTGTCTCCACAAAATAAAAGGGTTATTTATAAAGAAATAATACGGCCGGTTATCACATATGCCGCCCCAATGGCAAGACTTAAGATACCAGAATAAAATACTTAGATGTATAACATCCTCTAATGGATACACAAGGATTACAGACTTACATGCAATGGCACAAGTATCGACATCTGCGTTAACCAGAGATTTTACAAATATCAAACACTACCATGAGGTAACACACAAACCATTATATCATAGATTACCCTTTTATTTTGAGGAGGGAGACTAAATTAATAAATATATCTTTCCCTACAGCAAACACACAGCGCAAGTGTAAAATACTGTAAATAGTGTAAATAAAGTATGAATGTATTGAATGAATCAAATCTTAAAAGAATGAAAGCAGAATAAATGAAATGAAATAAATAAATGAGCAAACAAGAATGAAAGCAGAATGAATCAAGTACCAAGGGACACGACAAGCTTGGTCCCACGCGCGCTGCTTCAATACCTGAACTACTTGTACCTGAAAATTTAAGTAGGTTTTTGGAAACTTTTTCCTACGAACTCATCATAAAACAAATATTAGTATAGCTATCTACAACAGAAACCCCTACAAGCGTAAAGCATACATAATTTGCAAGGACGTTTTTAAGGTCACCGGGCAAACGTCGAACAAACCTAAATTAAAAATCATATACTTTTACCCCAAGAAGCAGAACAACATGCTTCAGCCTCACGGCTTGTTTAACTCACTGGAACCTGAAAAAGGAAAAACAGTGAAATACACAATAAAATGTAAAATTATATGAAATGTAAACACATATTGAGTTACAAATAAAGTCCTGTTTTGAGTTGAGTTGAGAGTTCTCACGCAGGTGGTACGGGTTCGAAGACTGGCGCAGGCGAGACTTTTTAATTAATTTATAGGTCGTTCCGAATATGATTAGGTGATGACGTCGGTCTACAGAAACTACCCCTATCTAACACGTGGTTTAAAAACTACCCCTATCTATCACGTGGTTTAAAAGCATCCCCTATTTTATGTTAGGCCTGGGGATAGCACTAAAACTGCAGATCGAACCTGAAATTTCTCCCATAAGAAATACATGGGAAAAACTACCCCTATTGTGTTGAAATCGGTATAGCATATCTACTCATGGACGATATAATAATATTTTCGACCAGTTTAGAGGAACATATTAAACATATAAAATTAGTATTTGATCGATTAAGAGAAGCTAGATTAAAAAGACAGTTGGACAAATCAGAATTTCTTAGAATCGAAGTCGAATTTTTGGGACACCTTATCACTAAAGAGGGCATAAAACCTAATCCTCGCAAAGTAGCCGCAATTCAAAAATTTCCATTGCCAAAAACCAAAAAATTAACAAAGCCATTTACAAAATGCCTAAAAAAGGGAGCAAAAATAGAACGTACACCCGAATTTCTGGAGACCTTTAAAATTTGTAAAAACATTTTGTATAATGACCCCATATTGCAATATTCAGACTTTGAAAAACCATTTGTATTAACTACAGACGCATCAAATGTTGCAACTGGAGCTGTTTTAAGTCAAGGACCAATTGGGAGTGATTTACCAATAGCTTACGCATCAAGGACATTGAACCCAGCCGAAATTAATTATGATACTATCCAAAAAGAATTATTGGCAATAGTTTGGGCTACCGGATATTTCCGACCCCAAATTTACAATCGTGACTGACCACAAACCACTTCAATATTTATTTAACATAAAAGAGCCATTCATGACTAGTTAGATGGCGCCTCAAGCTCGAGGAGTACGATTACGAAATACGCTATAAAAAAGGAAAACAAAATACTAATGCCGACGCTCTATCGAGAATATAAATCAACGCGATAGAAAATGACTTAACTATTGGCAACCCCTGAGATATTAACGACGAAGTAGAAAAATATATACGCGAAGAAGAAAATAAAGAAATAAGCTCCGAACAACTTCAACAAATTAAAGACATTCTTGGCCCAGAAAAAGAAAAAGCAACCATCGAAAAAATTAAAATAATCTCAGATATCCAAATACGAAATCCTAGAATTTCAGATTCCGATACTGTTCATTCAGCAATCGTAGATCCAATATTAAATATACCAATAACCGAAAATTGCTTAAATACTTATACAAATCAAGTAATTTTTAATTTAAAAGAAAATGGACATTACCATGTTATAAAAAGTAATCGGTTTCAAACAAAAACAAGATACACAGTTTATTTAACGCAGAATTATAGAGAAGAAATTATAAAGTTTTTTAAAGAATATTTAAGCCCTATAAAATTATATTGTTTGTATGTCAAAAATTCTGAATCTGATTTACCTTATCAATTAAGTGTTATATTACCAAATACTTTTAAAAATCACTCGTATAAATTAGTTTTATCAAAATTATTTTTAAATGACATTACCGATGAAAATAGACAAAAAATTAATTACCTATCATCATAATAAATCTCATCGTGGAATTAACGAAGGACTTTTATCACTGAAAAAACTTTATTATTGGCCGAATATGAAAACTGACCTTAATGAATTTATAAATAATTGTGATACATGTCAACAAACAAAGTACGATAGACATCCACCTAAACTAAAATTTGCTAAACCCACACCAACACAACCCTTAGAATCCATTCATATGGACACCTTTCAAATTTGTAATATCAAATTTCTTACGATAATTGACGTATATTCACGTTACGCACAAGTGTACCCGCTTGAACCAACTTGTACGGCAACCATAATTTTAGATAATTTGTCTACCTTTATTAGTCACCATGGCATACCGTTTTCATTGCCGAAAATAAAACTGGACGATTTTAAGCCTCATCAATTGGAGAAAGAACCAATCAAACTGCAATCAATCGATTTAAACAAAATAAGAAGCCTTCAAGAACAACCCAAACTATTGAAAATTCCTGAAGCCGACCCTGGAATTCATCCTGTTACCTGGAGTTTATCCACCTCTTTTATTATTTTACTAATCATACTTTTGATCATGTTTGCAGTTTGGAAAGTCTACAAGAGAAGCGCAATATGTACCATATTCCCGAAAACAACCCCGTATCACGGTTGTTTCCGTCTTCGGAGGGAGGAGTTATGTGCACGTAAAAGCTGAATAGTACCAGAAGTTCACGGAAAGGCCCCGAACTTCCCATTTCGTTCGTTCTTTTATCCCTAGAGTTTCTAGACTGTGGAACCTGCTGCCAGCGGAGGTCTTTCCTTCCCCCCAAATCTTCAAGTTTTTAAGTCCCGTGTTAACAAACTTTCTCTTACCCTGCTTAAGACACCCACGGTAGTATTTAGGCTTTCTCAGCCTTCGTGGATTGTCCAAAGATAAAAAAAGCCCAGTCAGCAGCAAGATAAGACCGAGCTTATAAATATAACCCATTTTATATTTGTTAACTATTCTTAAACCATTATTTGTACTTGTAACAAATAAAATTGATTTTTAAAAACGGTTTCCGTCGATAATTAATCATAACTCACAGTAATTTCGTTTTTTGCCTCTCGCCATCTCTCACATGTAAAAATAAGTGGAAAAAGGATAGCAGCTGTAATAATTTTAGTATGTCGCTGGGTATGTTCAACACTTTTATAAAGTTTTGTTTAATTTAGTTTGTCCCTTTAAAAAACAAGTAAAAATGGAGTTTTAATTAAAAAGTAAAGTAAAAAAAGTGGCTATTCTATCATGAAAGTGTTTGTTTTTAGTAAATCCATTAATATTATTGAGTTGTTAAGCAGTTACGAGCTTGGAAAATGTTTAACAATAAAAACATTTTTTGCCAGTGAAAAATAGTATCAAGCAGAAAATGAATGGGAAGCAAGCGGGAAACATTTTAAGCATATGCAATATTAAAAGGTAAATCAAGCCTTATTTAATATTTCCTAATAAAATAAAAACTGCGTAAATAAACCTCATCAAATGTCAAATTCGCTTACAGCTCTTTTTAAAGGGATGACACAAAACGATCAGTGACAAGTTTACATTTTGACCATAAAATTTTGGGGATCATTATCTCAGCAAATAATGGTGGTCCGCCATTTTTATCCATTTTTATTTAATTTATTTTTACACAAGGATTATAAGGTTTAAATATATTAAATTCTTTTCATTAAACCCCGTATATAAAAAGTTTTGTGATGTGTGTGGCATGCTTTTTGACCCGCTGAAACCGAATTTCCAATTAGTCTAGGCCGTACACCTTCCAATTTTAAGTAAATTGCAAAAATCGTAAGACATAGCGAAAAATTTTATCAATTTTTTACGTTTTTTGTCTTTTGCAATTTACTTGAAATTAGTAGGTCTACGGCCTAAACCTAAATAGGTCGCGTCCGATGCACATCAAACTTTTTTTTGTGTGTCGGTGTTATCTTTTACTCTGTATAATAATGGTTATTAATAGCGGAAACCCTTAGCAAAACAAAAATACTTCTGTTCGATAACAAGAAAGTGAGGCGTTTTCGAGAAAAGCAACTTTTTGGTTAAATAGGTTTGTATTTATTAATTGTGTTTGTCTGTTTGACATAGGCTCCCTCTTATTTTATGCATACATTCTCTTGATTATTATTAAATATTATAGGACCCTCCAATATGCCGCAACAATATTTAAAGACCACACGGGAAAAACGGTAAATGTCAAAAGAAAAGTTTAGGAAGAGTGTTTTTTAATATTAAATATTAAACTGTACCAAAGTAATAACATGTATTTGACCAAGAGACCAGAAAAATATTTTAAGTTATTTATTGTATTACCATTTTATTTTAAACGTATTTAGTAATAAAAGTTTTGTAAGGAAACCCATAGTTAAAAATACAACTTAGGTACCCATGATGTTCGGAAAAAACGATGAAAGTCCATTTTTAAAAATATTTTATCAAATTTAAAACTAATTGTCTTTATTGAGGCACGAACACGTAACCGTATAACCAATATTTAAAAGTAATATTGGTAATAACGATAATATTTTAAAAATTTCACAAAACTTTTTCTTGTGTACTCTTGGTTTTTAGCAACATCCATTATTCTTTCATTGCTTTAACGTTTTTTGTTTTTCTTCTATACAATGCTTAACTAACCTTAATGCTATTACTTGTAATTATTAGCTATAAAATAATTTTGCAATATTTGCAACTGATCATTATGAAATAATTGGACCCTTATCGTTCTTTTAAGTAACCTATGGATTTTTCCGAGTGTACGATATTTTTAAAGGCTTTTCTGGACATGAATCTTTTCAATATTTTCGTTTATTTCAGTATTGTAATATGTATCAACTCAAGAGATATAATATACCGCAAAAATATTATTTTATTAAAAAAATTGATTTTCGTCTTTTTTGTCCGTGTTGTCAGTATCGTACAAATAAAAATAATGATAAGGTATTTGAGTACCATTTCCAACAGAATATGTTGAAAATGTCCCCACTAAACAAAAACTTGTTAATATCAAAAAAGCTTTAATTTATCGACATCATTTTATTTAGGTATTGGATTAGAATAGACAGAATATGCATTCCATAAAATAATGAAAAGGGAATTTGGGTTTATATTTTGCTGCATTTGCAGCGTGGGCGGGCAGCTAACACTATTGTTAGTATTTGATGGAAATTTTGCATCATAAGATGCATATATTGTTGAATTTAAGCAGGAATTTGCGGGAATTTGAAGCAGTTTGCTGAGTAGTGTTAGATGGGGTTTTGGGGGTAGTTTTGGCGGTGGCAGCAGCGTAGCTGCGGGCTTTAGGTGGCAGCACAGCCTCCAAAATTTGCTGGGTGAGGACCTCCACAATTTACGCAGACTGGTGGCTGCTCTTTTGGCTTTTGGCAGTTTTTATGGTAATGATGTTCTTTGCATTTAACGGATTTTGGGGCAGCGTGACAATTTGAACTGAAGTGCCCAAATTGTAGGCAGTT
Organism: Listronotus bonariensis; assembly: GCA_014170235.1. Taxonomy (NCBI): domain Eukaryota; kingdom Metazoa; phylum Arthropoda; class Insecta; order Coleoptera; family Curculionidae; genus Listronotus; species Listronotus bonariensis. The sequence continues at coordinate 84,233 of JACEGR010001291.1, forward strand.
ATGACACTGGGAAATCTGCGTTTTTGGATTTTGTGCCCCGATTTTCACAGAAAGATGGCACTCTTTTAAAATATTGGAAATCTCTTTCTGAAAATTCGAAACACGGATTTTTACTGCTACTGAATTTTTATGACTGTAAAACCTTGGGATTCGAGATCTTGTTTAATATCGTCAAGAGGTATTGACGTATCAATGCCTCTAATGACGATGTTAAGATCCCCTTCTTCAGGTAAAAGATAGGTATGATATTCAAATTTATGTGTTTTAAAGAATTTGGTCATGGCCCTGTGGTCATCAACAGTAGCTGGAGTAACTGAAATGCATGGGGGGACAGTTTTAGCGTGTGTGTATTGGATTTTATTTTTAGAAAGAGCTTTAGAAATTTTATTCCAGTCTTTGGTGTTTCTTAGTACGACCGGGACGACTGTGGGGGTTTTCTTTGGGGGCTGAGGTTGTTTAGGATTGGCAGGGGTGACATTTGTTGGACCTTGGGCTAGAAGATTATCTATATGTTCTTTTATATGGGCACTGGTATTTTTGAAAGGGTTGTTTGGAGTTATGGCTTGGTTTGGATGTGGGGATATATCCGCGGCTTCGGAGCATTTGTTTTTGGAAGCTCTGGGAAGTCAGAGCTTTCCGGGGCATTGGAGGGTGATCTGAGATGAAGAAGTTTCAGATCCGTCATTTCTTCTGACATTTTCTCCATTGTTGATTGCAGGGTATCGATGGTGGACTGCAATGTGTTTATAGTTGCTTGCAAAAAAGCAATCATTTGCTTTTGTTGGAGGTTTTCAGCCTCCAAAGCAGATTCACACTTCTTGCGTCTTCTCTTATTTTCGCGCTCAACGCTAGGATTGGACGAAGGTAATAACAATAATTAAGGAGCCTCATAATCCTATAGGTATTTTGGACGTAATTTAATTTAATGAAAAAATAAATACAGCAGTACCTACCTGAATAAATTTGGGTTTCATTAAGAAATTTAAAAAAGGCGTTGCATACCAGAATTATCCATACTCAGTAATAATAACAGAACAATTGTTATGTAAAAGATTGTCGCCGATTTAGGAGTCTTTACACATGGGTCTTATTTTATTACCCGAAGGCGACCCCCGCTCAATATACCTATAAAATTAAAGGACCTTTTTAAGTATGCAGGTAAGGAAGGAATTTTCGCGCCCAGCTTATCGCCGCCGCTAGGATAGATGGGCTGACTAGATTTGCCCATCTTTCGTGATTTTTCCGACTTCTTTCTGACAAGAAGTCCGCCGGTACTAATACAAGATCGATATAAACCGATTTTCTTTTGTATTTCGCAATGAAATATCAAAAATTTGAAAAAGTCTGGGGAACTTCCAAAAACGCTGTTGCCTTTTCGAACGCTCGCAGCAGACTACTGCTTCTGTAATTCCCTGTATATTTGGTAAAAAACAAATGATGGTAGAAAAAGGCTTATGCAGTTTTCTAAACTTATTTTACGAATCTTGCTTCCTAACATCATAAGAATGGAATTTCCGGCAGTGCCGTACTATCCATTAGGCTGACTAGGCTACAGCCTAGGGCGCCATGAAAAAAATAGGCGCCATACAGGGGAGTAATAGGCGCTAGACAGGGAAGTTTCTAAAAAGCTTAGGTCGGGTGGGGATTAGAACTAACTTTTCTGTGGGGATATATATAAATAAAATAGACGCGAAAAGGAGAGAATGACTGAAATGGAGGTAAGGACCTTTTTTTTTTGCTCTTTAAAAATTTTTTTAGTAGGAAAATAGGCGCTCTGGGAATTGTAGCCTAGGGCGCCTCATGCCCTTAATACGGCCCTGATTTCCGGTTTTAACGGTCCTACAGATATTGATTCTCGGCAGTAAAGAACTTTAATAATGTAGATATTATTTTTTAATATTTTTGTTTATTATGTCCTATCTCTAAACAATACCTTTACTACTGGGAAATGCCTGATATAAATGTGGGTTATCTATGGTTTTATTTACGTAGTAATACAGCTTATTAAATCCAGAATGTTTTTATTGTTATATTTTGAAATTCTATTGACCTTTGAAAGGTAATAAAATAAAATTAAATAAATTAATTAAATAACTATATTTAGTTTGTTAAGATATTTCGCAAAATAAATTAACTTGCCAAAAGAGACACGGTGGTCTTGTTGAGATTCCGAACAAGATGGTGGAACGTAAGTACCGCAGACGCATTTTGGCCATATCGGTTTCAAATCTAGTGCAAATAAAATTTCAAGTATCTGTTAAATTTTTCACCGCCCGTAAAAAGCAGTCTTTCGAACAATCTGCAATAAATGCACCGCTAAAGGTTTTTTTCTTGCCAATTCCGCTTATTGGCTTTTTGCAATTGAACGTGTTATTTTTATTCGCAATCGATACTCACCGATCGAGGCATTTGGTCGGTACGACACACACGGTAGTACGTGGAATGCAAGAAAACGTACTTTTAAAACATTTGCGAATCCCGTTTTTTATTTTTATTTATTACAAGGAATATGTAATCGTGGTAGGTAGCTACTTTTTTTATTCATTTGTTAAAACAGATAATAAAATTCATGTGACAAAAATTTAAATTGGTTGCATTTGTTTTTTTGTTAAATATGGAAAGAAAATAATATTAATCATAGGTTTTTATCAATAAAATACAGGGTGTTTCCTAGTTGCGGTAAAAAAAATAAAGATTTTTTTTTATCTTTGGACAAACCACGAAGGCTAAAAGCCTAAACACTAACGGACCGTGGGTGTCTTAAGCGAGGTAAGAGGGGGTTTGCTGACACGAGACTTAAATACTTGAAGATTTGGGGGAAGGAAAGACCTCCGCGGGCAGCAGGTTCCACAATCTAGAAACTCTAGGGATAAAAGAACGAACAAAGTGAGAAGTTCGGTGCCTGCCCAGTTGGACCGTATAGGAATGCATACGCGCGGAACCACGAGTTTCTCTGTTGGGAACCGTGAGTGGAGCAACTATACTGGACAATTCTTTAGAGCAGAAGCCATAGAAGTACCTATAAAAAAGCGATAAATCCCTCACAGCCCGACGATGGGCAAGGGAGGGAAGCCTTTCTGTGAGTGAAGGATCATTAATGAGACGAATAGCTCTTCTTTGAATAGAATCAAGAATGCTTAGGGTTGTGGGGGACGCCATGCCCCAGATATGAGAACAATATTCCAAGGGAGGTCGGATTTGGGACACATATAAAGTGTATAAATTAGAAGCGGAAAAATACTTTTTGGCTCGAAAGAGAAATCCAAGCATTTTTGAAGCTGCCGTATAATCGAATACGTTTTTAACAATCTGCTGTTCGTTAACAGTTAAATGGCCGAGACATGAGCGTTTCTACGGAAAAGCCATTTTTAAAATACTGTAATACTTTGAACAATACTCTAACAATTTATAACCACTCAGTTGCACCTACGGAAAGATACTAATATATTTATAAAATTTATAATCCATATTTAACGCAATTCGGTGCATTTCTACCTGTTCTTTGCACAGAGACTGGTGCGCCTGTGGTTTACAACCTTCTAACCGTCCCGAGACATTTTTATTGCTATCTCTTGCAACGAAATAGGGTATAGAAGATCATAACCTAAATGTTTTATTATTTTTTTCCGCTTAAAAAAGGTTTTTAAAAAGTTTTATACTAATTGTTTAACGAAGTCATAAAAAGGTAAAATAAAAAATAATGAACCTAAAATTTTATAACACTTTTACAAGGCTTTTAAATGTCTAACTAGAGTGTGTTAAAATGAATTTTGATGTTTTAGTATAACATATGTATTATTACATAGAATAATTTAATAAATAAAAAGACCATAAAAACAATTTTTATACAGAAAAACTAAACCTTTTTATAAAATGTGTCATGTATAAATAAATAAATTAATAAATAAATAAAAATGGATCTTTATTCAAAAATTAAAAAATTACACTCTTGAAAAGGCAATGTTAATCTTATACTTTCGTATGAGTTGATCTACCACTTAACCTGCTGGTCAAGTAAACTGATACACCTAAAGAAACTGTAGATCAAGAGTAAATAAGTTAATAACACAAGGAAAAAATAGTCATACTTACTGTATACAGTAAATTCAGGCCCATCAGTAAACTTGACAAAAAAAATAAATTATAGAAAAAAAATACATGCAAATAAGCTAGACTACATAAAAATAATAGAATAGTTAAAAAAACCATACAAACACATACAAGTACAAAAAACATGTACAAGTTATTTTATTAAAGAATAGTTATATGTGTATGCAAAAAGGTTAATTTTCTGAGAAAGAAAAAAACTAGTATTATTTGATTAACGATATAAAAAAAAAAGTATATACAAAATTAAAAAAAAGTTAATTCTCACCGAAAGAAATTATTACCAATACTTAAATACTTATAAAAAAATATTATTGTTGCCATAACGAAGAATATAAATGCGAGCTAGAGAGGAAAAGAACTATATACTAATATTTATACCACACATAATTTTTAAAGTTTCCCTAATAGAAATGTCTTTATTTTCATTTTAAATTTACTTTGAGATAATACTTTAAAATTATTAGGAACCGAATTATAAATGGTCGAGATGTTGTAACTAAAGCTTCTCCGAAATAGGGTTGTTTTGTGGCGGGGTGTTGTTTATGGTACCTTTATGTCTAATATTTAAATTGTGAACGTCTGTTCTAAAAGTAATTTTATTGTAGAGATTTAATATATTTTTGTTTGTATTAATCGATGGTAAAAGGCGGCACAATACATTTTTCGTCTCTGGCTCATACTTAACCATTTCAACCCCTTCAATCTATGGCTTACGGGATTTCTTCTGCGGATACCACAGACAAACCGTATACAAAAGTTTTGAATTTTTTGTACCCGTTGAGAGTCCAGTGCAGTTAAACAGAGGCCATACACAATATCGCCATAGTTAAAAATATATGGTAGTTTTTACAACTAAAAAGCCATAAAAAGTAAAAATAAAAATGATTAATTTTCATACAATAAATATTTACTAAAATTAATAACCAAACAAAAATTTAACATTATTATTATTTTCTCGTTTATGGTTACAAGATGTAATCACAGAAAAAATATCTTTTTATAGTAATTTTGTATGCGATGTAATCTGGTTTGAAAAATTCTTGACAAAATAATGACGGAGAGTAAATATGCAAAATTTGAAGTAATAATAATTTATTGCTTCGTTAACAATAGCTGGTTGACAATATAATTTATTAATATTTTTATTTAACAGTTATAGTTAATTTAACTTAATAAATATGTAATAATTTGAAAGATAAACAAATATAGGACATTGGTACTACACACTTATTTTATGCAGAGAGAACGTAATAACTGTCCATCAAACCCAAAAGAAGATCACGATCGATACCCGATTGTATAATTTTTGATCTCCCAAAAGATTTTAATAATTTTATGTTATAAGCCAAAATGATCTTAATTTATTGTAGAGTTAAATAGTTCTAACAAAATTATACCTTTATAGGGTAAAAGTGCCAATATTAAAAAAATATCCCTCGATAGGTTGATTAATTCCTTGTTTATTAACCAACATCTAATTTAAACAAGTCACCTATAATTTCGTTATTTCTTCACGTATAAAACATCCTGAAACGCGTCAACTTTTATTTTTAGGGAGCAGGGCCGGATTTAAGACGGAGGGGGACAGGGTCCCCACAAATTAGGGGCTCCCACACTGCTGAAAAAAGAAAGGTACACATTAGTTAATGGATGGGCTCAGAAAATGATGTCATTTGGTGAGGAGGACCTTTTGATTATTTTTTTTTTGCTTTTCAGCTTTTATTGGTACTAAATTTCCTTTTTTTTTGATGAGGGAGCCTCAACATACCTAAATCCAGCCCTGTTAGGAAAACACATTTTTGTGTTAAAAGTTACTTGCTCAGGGTTATTCCATCTCCCCATCAGTATAAAACTCAAAATAGGAAAGGGGTTGGTATTTATACCTTATCTTATAGCGTTTCAAATTTTTTCATTAAGTTTTTAGTTTTTTAAAATCGATTTAGTAGTTTCCAAGAAAATTTAACCCAAGTTCCGGGTACCCGGAACCCCTACCACTCTTTTAGTTTTTGGAACGTAGATATACCAACTAAATGTACACTGTTGCACAATTCAGTTGTTTTCTATCGCTTCCGCCGGAAACGACAAAACTTCTTAATTCAAATATCCGACACGTGGCCACTCTACTTCGTTGAGCACGGGTCGGCTAATTATACTTTTTTTTATTTTTTTGTTTAGTTATAATAAAATATAGCCTATAGCATCCCTAAGATGTGTAGCTTTTTGGTTGTGAAAGAATTTTTATGATCAGTTCAGTATTTCCAAAGGGTAGCCCTTACAAACAAACAAAGTTACAAACTTTATCTCTTTTATAATATTAGTAAAGAAAATAGTTTCTATCCGAAACGACGTGTACCAGTTATAATTGAAGACAATGGAAGTCCAAGAAAGTGGTATTAGTATACAGGGTGATCAAACTTAGGTTGGCACTATTGGTACTTTCTTTATTATTAAAAATACAAAGTCGATTAAATTAGTGACGGTGTAGTATTTTTTCCGTAGATTAACGTGCTGCAAACAGAAAAACAATTAAACATCTTGTTTTTGATTTAAAAGTGTATTTTTTAAATGGGGCACCCTGTATAATATATCATTATTTGAAAGATCCATTTAAAAGCTTTAAAAAAGTTGACATGTAGTATATTCAATTTTTTAAAGTTTCGGAAATAGGGTCATTCTCAGGAATTTCATCTTTTTAAATAAAACGCTTTGTATATTGCATCACCAATAAATAGATATTTTAACGAGCGTAAAGAAAATACCACATTATATAGGTCTATCTTTTTTACTTTTGGAAATTTGACCATCCAAATCTAAAAAATAGTAGATATAATGTCTATTTTATCTACGGCATTAAACTTAGTGCTTATAGCCTAGAGCTGTAAATACAGGGTGATTTAAAAATCGATCACGAAACTTATGGGGGTAATTCTACTTGACAAAATAAGGGTGGAGCTTTATATAATTTTTATTCAAAATGTTATTCGTTTTCGAGTTACAAGCCGTCAAAGTTTAATTTTAATTTTGGTGTTATCGCCATATTGAATTTATTTTTTAACCAATCCAGTTTATATTTGGCACACAAATCGAGCTTTGCAAATTCTAAAATTTTAAGACAAAAATACCTTTTTTAAATACCGCCAGAGGGCATTTTACCTAAAACTTAAAATTTATTTACATCATAACTTTTTATTTTAACAGATATCGCAAAGCTGGGGGCGCCATTTTATAGACAGTCAAAGCTTACAGGGTGTAAACGTTGAGAAAATTGTTTTATTTTGTACAGGGGCTCTAAAAAGTACAAAAATGTGAAAATGGAACAAGACAAAACTGCCTTTAGTCTAAGCAATACATCAAAAAAAAAAAAAAAAAAGAAGGAAAAAATCTGACGAAAATTTGTAGGTGATTTGTATACTTACAATAAACTAATTAGACCCGCAACACTCTGGTTCTTGGCCATGCTAATCTAATATAGCGAGTAGTTTATTAAAAACAAAAAGTCTCTGAAAAAAATGCGTTAAAATTTCAGTGTAGTTATTTTTTTCTGAGTAAATATCAAATTCTTCATTTGTTTACCCTCTCCACTATCACATCCTATGCTAAAAAATTTGGTGACACTTAGCTTTTTTAAGTTTAAATACTCAGCGAAAGCTTAAATAATTAGATGTTCCTTCTATTCGAGTTCCTTACAAAGAATCACGTAGTGCCTCACATATGCACCACTATACGGTCCAACTTGACAAGCCCCGCTTGGACTACTTAATTTTTAATAGTTTATTAAAATGGTAAATAAAAAAGGTTTTTAAAATTAAATAAAGATTAAATATCAGAAATCTTATATAAATTAAACAAAATTGTTATTTTCGTACCATTTTTTAAAATAATGTTTTAAACTTTTTTACGTAATTGTAACTACTTTAAAGTCCATTCGTAGACATACTGTAAATAAGCTTACTCTTTGACATCTAACGCTGAAAAAGAGCAAAAGCTTTGACCCAAGTACCAGAGACCACTAATTACTAGTGGCTCTTCTAGGGAACGATCATGAATACTAAAAACAACTACTTCCCGGGCTACATGCCGCGCCGGGTATTTAATTACATTGGCCAAATAAGATCTTCGTTCGCACCAGACAAGGGTACTAGGTTGATCAAAAGTGATGTTGGATGTGTTCGTCCGAGCAGCGTGAACTCTACGGAAGTCGGTTTGGTGAGTCGCAGCCAGTGACGAAGAAACCGAGGATGAGCTTTGGAAATGTACATGATAGACGTGAGACAATCCCTCCAGTCCTACCAACGTCTGGGCATCCTTAGCATCGCATGGTGCATACGGGATCCCTGGGTAGACAAGCCATCCTGACTCCAGGACTCGAGCGTCATGGGTCATTGCACACGCTGTGCAACCAAATCGTCTAATTCACTTAGCACCCCTGACCTTCCAAGTCGGGAGTGGACGGTTCTGTCAACTGATCGATCATGTACCTTCTTACTGCAATTCCTCGTGTTTCGTCCTGGCTGGGACTTATCAGTAGGGCGTGAAGGAAATATCTTATCCACCTAATCCCTAGACACGACTAGTTTTCTGAAGTCACGATGTTATCGTCATAAGAGTTTCCTCCCCCAGCGCACCTCGACGGGCTATGGGCGTAAGAACCACGGATAACTCGATGCTGGCTGACAAACCTGCCGAACGTGCACGAAATGCCCCTCACTCTTCTTTCTAGGGCCACATTTGAGCTTGATTGCTCTGTGAACCAAAAAGAGTTAAATTCGCTGGCTGCGACTCACCAGACCGACTTCCGTAGAATTCACTCTGCTCGGACGAACACATCCAACATCGTCTAACCTTTAACTATTTCAAATTTTTAATTTAGTAATATAAATGCAATAAGTCTATATTTTTTACTTGCTTTAAAGTAGCTTCAAATCATAACCGATTTTTTTCTTGTACACGAATACTGTTTAGAACTTCTTACTTATGCCTTCAACTAGGAAGAATGTTGAAAATATAAGCGTGCTAAAAAAATTAAACGTTAAGTTAACAAAATTATTTAATTAAAAAAAAGGTGGCTCCCTCCACCTACAAGAGTGTCACTTTGAAATTTTAAATTGCTTAGTTATGAATAAAATATATTCTTAATCATTTACAATTTTTTAAAATCTTGTTACTGAGAATATTATCTTAGAGTTTAATGTACTTCTGACATTGTAAAAACAATAATTATCGCAATCGATGGACGAGCATACTAGTTAACCTATTGTAACCGGTAGGTAACATTTCTAAGTTCTTGTTGCGACCAAGAAACGCCATAAACGGATCGGTGATGGCAGACTGCCTGGCTGCAACGTTGGTGAGAGAGTTCAGTTGGCCATTATTGCAAATAAAGAGGATTCTGCAGAAGATGCGTCGTGAATATCGAACAACACATACTTTATTGCTGCTTGGGCTGTGAGAACTTACCATCGACAGGGCATAAAAACAGAACGAGCAAAGGCCGGCAGCACACACAATGACGGCTTACGCATACGATTGTTTTCTCTGTGCACGTATAATTTAATCACTATAAACTATCAGGTGTGCTTGAAACAGAGGCGGACATTGGGAAACCTAGGATCTAAAAACTTCATATACAGGGTGTCCGAAAAAGTAAGATGGGTAATTGAGGAGAATCCGGGTGGTAAAATGAGCCAAAATAATGCTAGTTGATCTACAAAATTAAAATACAAACATAATATTTTATTTATAACTTTTAAACGGTTGCGTTGCTAGAGTACCAATGATATTTGGGTAACTAACTAACTTCATATTAATGCTTCTTGTCATAGATAAAGTTAAGTAAATCGAGACGATTTTTTAAATTTAATATATGCATACCGGCAATAATGGCAGTTTATACCTGATGGTAACTTTTACTTTTAAGTACTAAAGAAATATTTATTTCAACACATTCTTAAATACTGTCAGTTATAATGTATTTAAAGATATCCAGTTCAAAAGCCGTTTTAGGCAGTAGCCGAAAATGTCTGCCCATTGAAGCAAAAATAATAGTTGAAAGTGTTTATTTAATTTTTCATTAAAGGAAGTGGTGGCGCCAGATTGTCCAATTAAGTTGGGCGATTCCCGGCAGATAAATTTTGAAGATGCAAAATGTGAAATATTTTAATTAAACAAATAAAGAAGTTATTTTAAACTAAATGCAAAAAAATTGAGAAGCTCTCATATCAACGGAAATAACATCATACACTTTAATCTTTGCAGTTGTAATTAGGGTCAAGAAACCTTCAAAATAAGGTATCACTCGACTCCTCTTTTCATTTAAAATTTAATGGGCGAGTCTCTCCCCTGCTAGACGGTTGCAGTTAGGGGTGAAAGTAGAAAAAAATGTTCCCCCTAAAATCAAAAATTGATGGGTTCGAGCGTTTCTTCTTAAATGACCGGAGTGCCCAAAATAAGCTAGGTTTTATTTTCAAATCGCCACCCTGCACTAAATGCTATTTAAAGAATATTTAAAAAAACAAGTACTGTCATTACTTCTGCTTAAAAAAATATGTTTGCTTAGTAAGGTATGGAAGCTAATAAAGGACTTTTTTACTTTCACATTAAGTGATGCATTCTATTTTTTTAATAAATGGCCCACATTTCTTATCACTATTTTATTAATGTAACTGACGAAAAAAAATTGAAATATTTTAAGGATTTTAGTTAGAAACCCCTATTTTATTTTATATTTAAATTTATCAGTTATATAATTTTTTCAAGAATTTGATGGTCCTTAATATCCATTGCACAAATTAATTATAAAAACGGGATGGTTTATTTTTTTAACACGGCTTTAACGCGTTTCTTTGGTTTTTGCTCACTTAGCAGATTGGGCGAACGGTTGGGCAAGGGCAATTCAGGTTAAGCGCTCTCCCTAGCGCGCCCCCGGCGCCGCCACTAATTAAAGGAAGGATCAACTTTAACCTGCGTTCCTAAAAGTACAGTGTGAAAAACTGTAATTAATACTGTAAAGCCTAAAAAAGTACGACAATATAGTGGTGCACCCAAATCTGTTGATTTATGTAATGAAGATTTAATCCGTCGGAAAATTTATTAAATGTACGAAAAGCTGGAAGTTCATACATTATTATCACTTTTTAGTTTAGTCTAATATACGCGCGCACAATATTACATCAATTCTAAATCCTAGTGTAATTGTACTGAGAAAGACCGAACGCGAAAATCTAACCCTTGAAAACTGGAGAAACATACCTGCACACGTTAAAAAAATTGAAAACTTATCGCTCCATTTATACAGTGTGTTATTAAATGTTACTAAAAAAGTAGCAGATTCTACTACTTCTTTTTTTAAACAGGTATTTTATTAATATCCTAAATTTTCCTTATTTAATAATTTTGGCAGGGTTCTTTGCAGTAATAAAAGGGTAATTTGGCTCTAGCTTGATTAAGTTTATTCAGTCTAGTGGCGTCTCAACGCTAAAAATGAGGCTCCGCATGTCTAAAAACCGGTATATTACAAAAAAACTTGTCGATTTTTCAAAAAGTTTACCCTTTTCTAGTTTGCTGTTTTTTTTTCAATCTCTGGGTTTATAAATTATGGCATAAAACTTTAAATAATTGATCTATAAATTTTTAAATTTCTGGCTTTGCATCTTTGAAAAGCTTTTCTTATTAGGGTACTTAATAAAGTTATGCAAAGAAGGTAATTTTATTATTTTCTTTATTTTTTAAGTTGGCATTATTTTAACAAAATTTAGTTTCTAGTTAACTATAAAAACTCAATTAACAAAATAATAAATAAGAAAAAAAATGCATAACTTTATTAAATAACTACCTAAATAAAAATAACTCTGCGAAACGACAAATGTATAGATTAATTATTATTTTAAAAAATATAAAAAAATAGTTAGTTAGCAAACGGGTAACTTTTAAAAAATCCACATATCTTTTTAGATTTTCTCGTTAAAGGGTGTAGAATTTTTAATTATAATTGTTATTTAATACTATAAAAACATTATTTTTAGTGACATACCGGCTTTTTAGAGGGCGCGTCAGTGCCGTAACGACCTCGCGAAGCCCCATTAAAAAAAACATAAATAATGGAGATTAAGTTGAGATTTTTACTGAAAATTTTCTCCTCTTAAGGATCTTTTATCAAAATTCCTTAAATGCCATTATTTTTTAAAGTTATTAACAAAAAGCTAAACACATATTTGTATTTTTTTATTTTGTTAATAATAATAATCGCAATTTTTATGTGCTAATAAGTCTTATCCTTATAAAAAGTTCTGCATGATCATAATATATACATTTTTTTGCAGAACTAACCAGGTATGTCGAAAAATATGAATTTTGTTTAAGAGGAAAGTACCCCTATTTTTTATAATATCGAAAATGTTAATTATAAAAAGATGTTTAAGATTTAAAATACCTTTTAAATATGCAATCCGGTTATTAAGGAAAAATTTTTTTTTAATTGTTTTCTGTTATAACAAGCGTTTCTGTGACTTTTCGCTGTTTTGACAGTTTTTAAGCTTTCTTTACATATTACAAATATTTTAAAACAAGAATGCACTAATGCACAAACTTAAATTTTTACCATTAATACATACAAAAATTAAAAAAACAAGTTTTTCTTTAAAATGAACAAGTTTGCATATTTGAATGTTTTTTATTGCAAACATCTTCTTTTATAAAAATTTCAAAATTGAGAAAAATAAAAGTACTTTCCTTTTAAGCAAAGTCCACATTTTGTGAACTTGTTAACTAAACTAGTAGTTGATTTTTTGAACTTAGTAAGTACAAAAGAAATTAGCTAAATATTTATGATCCATTGCCTAATTAAAAAACCTGAATATTTTTAGTAATATTTAAAAATTAGAAATTTATTATTAGTTTAAGTAAACATACTTAAAAACAAAACTTTAAAAATGTGCTTTTCCAGTCAGAACTGGATGCATACTAATAATAGTCATTTTTTTTATGTTATATTGTAATTGTGTTTGTTAATAAAATTTTATAAAAAAGTTATAGGTATTGCCAAATAAAAAAATGCAGTAATTCGAAAATTGTTCATGGAATACGTAACTCTAATAGATTATAATCGTAAGGCAGAAGTGGTCAATCATTATCGTTTTCGTCATAAATAAAGTCAATTCTTCAAGTTCCTTTGTTACCAGCTTTTCAATTGGTCTTTATTACTGCACCAGGTTGTTGCTTACGGATTCTTTGAAATATTTATTGGTTTAGGTAACATTTTTGCTGACTTCTTTATTTTTATTATTTTTACCTTTTTTAAAAATACTACTTTTAATATTAGTTGAAGATATGTTCTGTATTGGTTCGGTGGATTCATTTAATGGATGTTATTTTTGTCTACACGCCAAGTCGGATTAAAAATTCAAAAAATTAAAAATAAGTAAATAATAAACTTAAAATCGTCAAGTCTGCCACCGTTATCAATATAAAATTAGATTAAAATAAAAAATTTAATAATCAACTATTATTAAGGTTTAAAAATTTAAACTTTTGAGCTTTTGTTAAGGAAATTTTGAAAACCTAAACATATTTGACATGTAATGTCAAAGGTTTTTAGAATTTCCTTAACAAAAAGCTAAAACATTTTAATTTTTAAACCTTAATATAAGTTAATTTTTAAATTATTTATTTTAATTTAATTTTATTCCAGTAACGATGGCAGACGTGCCACCGAAACGGTGATTTTTAGTTTTTTGTTTACTTATTTTTAATTTTTGGTTTTATAATCTGACTTGGCGTGTACCCAAAAATAACATCTTTTAATATTAGTGTCAAAAAATAAATTTATTTGTCGACAACCAGTACAAAAGTCCTGGGATAAAAAAAAACATGTTTTTTTTTATATTTATTAGTTTATCTTTATAAGGAAGCTAATTAAGAATAATACATTTTACCATCCGTTTTCTTTAGTACTTTTGACAAAAAGGATATACATACAGGGTGAGCTTTTTAAATGTATTGAACAGGGATGTCGGAATAAAAATATTAATTGAAAAGGCTGCCAAAAAGAGAAAAGAAATATTTAACAATACTAGTTTACTTTTTGCAGCCAACTGGAAAAGACACAAATTTAAAAATTATTAGGTCCAAAAACAGTTGTTTTTTTATATAAAGTATATTTTGTTATACATCATTGAAGGGCTTATAAAAAGATCTTTTTTAAAAGGTCCTGGTTTCCATTTACAGAAATTCAAGTTTATGTCGTTTTTCAAAATTCCATTAAAAAGATAAATATCTACAAGTTTTCTTTGTGCACTTTTTTATTTTTCGAATATTAACTAAGCTCTGAAAAAAAAACAATTTAAAAAAAACCGTTTTTTTTAAATATCTAGTAGGCCATGATTTTTTGGCGAAACCAAAAGTGATTTAAATTAACCGCTAAAAACTACAATTTACAATTCTTTCATCTCTGTAGCTGAAGCGGTTTCCGAGATTCCTGTACTAAATAAACATCGAAAAAACTCACCCTGTATAAATGTGCATGTTTAATTTTTTTCACGAGATGCCAAATTATAAAATAAAACGACAACTTCAAAAAAATGAATTGTTACAATTTAGCGGTGCTAAGAGGCTGATTTTGCACCCGCTTAATTAATTAATTAATTATATATTTATTAACTTTTTGGATTGGGAATATAAGACACCTTTATTTGTACTTAAATACCATTTATTTTCCGTACTTTTTTTGTTAAAAAAGCTTTGTTCTTTAATTAATTTTTGTTTATAAGAACATTTTTCTTTGACGTGATTATAGATAGTAGTAGGGGAGCTTACGATGTTAAATGGGGTTTTTCTTGAGCGTCATAGAGACTTAAAGCGGCTATTGATTTTTAAATATGTCAAAAAAATACTGCTATTATATTTTTGGCTTGTGGAAATCGTTTGGATAATGTAGGATTATATAATATTATTTATAATCCTTAAAAAAAAAAATCAAAATTTAAAAAATTGCCACGCTCGAGAATGTCTAAATGACGTTCTTTTATTTACAAGCCCTCCGCTTTCATTACCTCATTTTTAAATGGTCAGATTAGTGAAATATACACTGTTTAGCATGTAATTGCTAAACCCATGTTTTAATCTGATAGGCTCAAACATTTCTGATAGATATATTTTGACGATTTTTTTAAAACACCTGAATTAACCCCTTAAGCTGCACCCCCAGTCACTTTAAAATCTTAAATGATAACCCTTTTGTGGCAACTCTCTGTAAAGCTTATAAAAATACTTTTTGTTGGTTATAAAAAGTTGTGGTAAAATCAAATACTACCTACCCTTAAATTTTAGAAAAATCATACTTTATTATTAATAAAAAGTCCCAGAAAATGTCCAACTAAATTAAAATAAAATTAATTAAAAATTCATAATAAATTAAAATAGTACTCCCTATAGAGCTAACCTGCCCGCCATAAGAAGTTCTGGTTAGTTTAGCGGTGACAGCGGTAAAAAATATGTAAGAAAATCTTAGTCTGATACCCAACATAGGTCATTTTTTTATTTTATGGATCTATGCAATTGACAAGTTTTTTATATTGATAAAACTTTTGAAAAACACAGTATCATATATCCTAATAATTTGTTTGCATTTAATAACGCCTAATACCTAGCAATAGCCTTTTGTGATGTTTTTTCTTTCCTACCAAAAAATTACTTTATATTATCTATTGTCATACGTAAGCCACCGATAAAGTAAGAGTTAAACATATGCTAATTTGCCCAATTTTAAAAAACAAAAATAATTTGTTTTGGTACCATTAACAAATTTTCTATGTATATCGATTAAACCTTTTTATCTGGTTAGTTCTGGTTTTGTGCCTTTTACTGGAGTCTTAGTCCATAAGTTATGCAAATATTGCGATTGTTTTTACCAAAATAAGAAAATTAAAATAAAGGTGTTCAGTTTTCTGTTAATAACTATAAAAATATTGACATTAGGGAATTAAAAAAAAAAGTCGTAAATGGATGAAAATTTTCAATAATTATTTCCATTATTTATAATTTTTTAAAACGCTGAAAATGAGTGTCATATATCCTAAAAATTTGTTTGCATTTAATAACTTTTAAAACCTAGCAATAGCCTTTTGTGATGTTCTTTCTTTCCTACCAAAAAATTACTTTATATTATTTATTGTCATACGTAAGCCACCGATAAAGAAAGATTTAAAAATATGCTCATTTGCCCATTTTAAAAAACAAAAATAATTTGTTTTGGTACCATTACCAAGTTTTCTATGTATATTGATTAAACCTTTTGATCTTAATAATTTATTTGCATTTAAAAACTCTTAGTACCTAGCAATAGCCTTTTGTGGTAAACTACCTTGCACGATGCACGACCTGCTAGACCGCTTGGCACCGACAATGCAAGTTGCTAAATTGCTTCTTATAATTATTAAGAAAAGCACGATTTATGTGTCTATTTTTGTTTATTCAAACATAAAACAGTGACCACTTCTTTCTTTACAGTAGCTAATTAAGGTGTTATTTATTTGCCTTTTGAATAGCGAAGGGCGTACGCAAACGAGTAGAAAAATTTATGTGGGTAAAATTAACTTGTTGCGCTTTGCAAACTCGATTTCTTACCTTAGTAATAAGATTGTTTATTTACTGCAGGTTATCTAAGACTACCTTGCTTCTTATCTAGAGTGTCATGATCATTCTAAAATCACTCATTATTCATTACTTACTCTCAGAAAACTTTTTAATAAAGGGCCTTTACAGTTTTTTTCCTCTAACTTAGAAATTTAAATAGGATCATATCACTTTAATAATTTTTCTAAATGCAGTAAATGATCATTTTAATACCCAATGACGTACAATCAGAAATTTATCGTAGTTGCCATAAAAACAGTAACTAAATAGAATAAGTTACGAAGACTATCCTGCTTTAGTCCCTAGGACAGTAATGAAATTGACTTTATGATAATAACAACTTTTAAACCTTTTTAGGGGGAATTCTTTTGACGAGTCTACCTCGAATATTCATACCGCCATATATGGAAGCGCACTGGGCAAACGCGTCACCCTTTTGGTTGGACAAGTTTACCACAATGTTTTATATGCAATTTTTAAACACTAGTGCCAAAAATCGTAAGTGTTACAGATAACGAAACCATAACACCCATGAACATGTTTCGGGTATTGGATTGGGCATTCTACCCCTACGATTTTTGGCACAATGTTTAAAAATTGCATGTAAAATATTGTGGTTAAACTTGTCCGACAAATAAAGTGACGCGTTTGCCCAGTCTGACACCCAAAATATTTGACATTCATAGGCTAGATTAATTCGCCGCGCCTCTTCTATACAGTGTGTCTACGTAATTTGATATCTGATGATTGCAGTTTAGGTTTTGGACCATGCAGAACTTATTATTAAAAATAACTTTTTTCGTAAAATTAATAATAGAAAAGTTTTCCATATGCTGCCAACTTAGACAGACTGTATTTGGCGGTATGAATATTCGTGATAGGCTCATCAAAAGAAAACTCAATAAAAAGATTATAAAAGTGGTTATTATTAAGAAGTCAATTTAGAAGAAATAAATTTTATTACTGGCCCATTATTGACTACTTCTAACAAAAATAGGAAGCTTTATTAGAGTAAAGGATTTTTAAGGGCATATCGTCGTCCATATCACAACTTGGCGCATCTCGTTTTTTCTCAGTTTCACAAATATGTTTTTAAAGTATTTTTTTAGAGCCAAAGAACCTAGGTTAAGGACTCATTAGAAATATATACAGGGTGTCGGATAAATAATGAAACACAGAGAACTTACGCATTCCTTTTGCTAAAATTTTAGGATGTAATTTAACTTATTTCTATTTAAAAGTCTATATAGAATAAAAAAATAAATTTTAGTAATTTTGAAGACGTTTTAAATATTGTAGTATCTTAAACTTGGTTTAAAAGTTTTTTAGATAACCTATTTAGATACAAACCTATTTTTTGATCTGTACTACAGAGAGTCATCTACACCGCTTTGAATTTCTTTAAAATGTCGCAGCTTTTTGTGCTTTCCTGTAGAATACTTTTATGCTGTCATTTTTATTTATTTATTGATACTTATAAAACTTGGTAGAGTTTTTAGACCATAGAAAAGACATTTTTGTGCGTATATGATAAGCTTTTACGACTTCCAATTGCACCGGAAAAAAGTGATTACTGGATGTTTACAGTTGAGGAGTCTATTTGACCCCCACGCGCCTACTTACTTAATAAAATGGCACGCGCCTACTTAAAGGTTAGTTCTGGTTAGTTTTAAATGACAATACATTTAAATAATGCTTTTTCGTATCAAACTCCTGAGAATGGCCATATTTCCGAAACTATGAAAAATTGGATATATCACATATAGACTTTTTTTTAAAGAATTGTAACAGATCTTATTAATAGTGATAAAATATACAGGGTGATCCATATAAAAAAATGGTATTTTGCTGTATTGCCGATTGTCAATTATTTTTTCTAATCTTTTATTTAAAAGAGCGTTTAAAATTGATACTAGTTTGCTAATCTAAACTATTTCGTATTTTAAGTAATAACAAAGTTGCCAAAGACGGATACCTAACTTGGATTACCCTGTATATATATATATTTATATATATATATATATATATATATATATATATATATATATATATATATATATATATATATATATATATATATATATATATATATATATATATATATATATGCTTCAATTTTTTCTTAAACCATTTCTTATAATTACTTTTGTTAACTTTGTTTCTTGGGATTGAGGTTTTTTTTTATTAATAAAACAATAATTTACATTATCTGACGTTTCGCCTTACATGGAAGGCTTTTTCAAAAGATCTATTTATTTATTTTAATGATAGTCTTTTGGCATGTTCCTACAAAATAACAAAGAGTTAAAACAATAATAATCATTTACAAATATTAAATGGATGAATTTTTTTCTCATTAAAATAAATAAATAGATCTTTGAAAAAGCCTTCCATGTAAGGCGAAACGTCAGATAATGTAAATTATTGTTTTATTAATAAAGAAAACCTCAATCCCAAGAAACAAAGTTAACAAAAGTAATTATATATATATATTATATATATATATATATATATATATATATATATATATATATATATATATATATTAAGGTATGAACCTTGAACATCTTAAATAGGTATTGACTGTGTGACTAACGCCACCAAGGTCTGACAAATATTTATCAGACTAATAGCCTGCTTAAAAAGCAAGCTATCGGTCTAATAAATATTTGTCAAAGCTTGGTGAATACGGCCAGTAAGACCCAGTTGTACAAAGCAGATTAAAACATAGTTGTATCAAACTGAGGTCAGGCCTTTAAACTTTCGTAAAATCTCAATTTCTTTCAATTCCTTGACACTGATAGCAAGATTAAGATAAGAGATTACGAAAAGTTCAAAGGCCTGACCTCAGTTCAGTAGAACGAAGTTTAAACCTAATTTGTACAACTAGGCCTAAAAATAAAAAGACATTTTTGGAATGTTTTTTATACAATTCAAAATTAAATAACATTTGTTATAACAATAAACATAATTATTATTATTTTATTAAAATTATTAGTGGCAGCAATATGAGAGATAACGTTATTTGCGATTTCTTTGTGTTTCCTCGCTGTACCCAACGTCCTATTTATACAGTCCACATAATTGTCAATCCTGTATATACTTGTGACACCACACTCAACATAGGAAAGTTTCCAAGATACTATTCCAATCTGAAGTTTTCGAGAGAGTAAAGGACCCCACATAGGTAAAAGAAGTGTACCGAATTTTGTGATAATATCTGAAGTGGTAGAAAAGAAATGACAAAAAAGTATTTTTTTATTAAAACGTTATCTTGAAACGAAGTATTTTCGGACATTTTTTATCATCGTCACAAAGGCTTTATACCTAAGTGTAGACATTGGTGCGGGTTATCAATTCTGTATAGTAGGTATTAGTGGTTGCCTAATAGTAGGACATTTATTATAAGTTAGTTGGTAACATGTTTTTCAAGACGTACGGTGTACGTGACTAGCATGAAGACGGACAATAGCGGACGTACGTTTTTGTTTAAAGAGTAGTTATAATTTTCTATGTATATAATAAAAATAAGTAATAAAGTTTATTACTAAAAACAGTAGTGCATTCACTGTGTATTTGGGTATTATTCCACATAATAAACCATAGGTTATGGGCCCAGGAATACCCTAAGTCAAGTGAACGCTGGAAGCTGGAAAAAGTAAACGCGGTCGTGGAAAGTTTTTCGATTACGAAAGTTGTGCAATCGCGGAAAGACAAAGTAGAAGTATGTCCGAGAAAAATCAGAATTTGTTTAACATAAAGCCATTCGACGGTTCGGCATTCTCAAACTGGGAATTTAGAATTAAGCTACTTCTGGAACAACAATGTGTTTTGCATGTTTTAAATGAAGATCCTCCTGCAGTAACATCCCAAGAAGAATATGCAAAATTTATAAAAAGTGACGTCAAGGCAAGAACCATCATTGTGCAATGTGTAGCAGATAATATATTGGAAATTTTAAAAAGTAAGACATCAGCCAAAGAAATAATGGAATGTTTGAATAACACTTATGCAAAGAAAGGCATTGCAACTCAGGTAGTTTTGCAGAAAAAGTTACGAGGTATGAAATATTCTTCTAGAATTCCTTTAAACAATTTTTTAACGGAATTTGATCAAACAATATGTGAATTGAAAGCAGCTGGTGGACAAATTGATGACAATGAGGTAATTTTGCAGCTTTTATCGGCCATGCCTGAATCGTACCAACCTGTGACAACAGCTATCGATATCATATTTTGCCAAAATCAGTCACAAGTTAACATAGATTTTGTTAAAAATAAATTATTGCTAGAAGAAGCTCGTCAAAAGAAAAATACACTGGAACAAACAAGTGGAAACAGTGTAGATGCAGCTTTTGTAGGCTATAGAAACAGAAGAGGACGAGGTAACTGGCATGGAAACAACAGAAGTGGAAATACCCCACAAGTAAACTCAAATTTTCCTTTTAAATGCCATTTATGCAAACAAATTGGGCACAAACGTTTTGAATGTCCTAGAAATTATCAAGGAAACCAATTCAATCGTGGAAATTTTAGAGGTGGTGCACATGCAGTAGAAAATACCAGAGAAAATCTAGATATTACAAAGTGATAATAATATAAGCTTTTTAACATCCTCAGAAGACTATAACTCCCATTTATCATGCGAAAATCAAGAAATTACATTTGTTGTAGACAGTGGTGCAACTAACCACTTAGTGGGACAAAAATTTTCATCTTTTTTGAAAAACTCGAAGAATGTATGTTACAATATCAACATTGCAAAGGAAGGTGAAAAAATAGTAGCATGCAAAGGAAGAAATATGTTAGTACAAAGTAAGTCAGGAAAAATTATTACCATTAAGAATATTTGGTTGTGCGACAAGCTATTTTATAATCTTTTATCTGTTAGAAAATTGAAAGAAAATAGATTTCAAGTTTTATTTAAAGACAGTAAAGTTTTTATTATGAAAGACAAGGAGAACATATTGGAAGGTCAGTTAAAAGGTAGACTATATACAGTAACGCTAAAACTTTGTGCTCTGGAAAATGAAAATTCAAATATTTGTAAAGTGAATGAGCAAACATTACAACATAGAAGAATGGGACATTCTGCGAAATATCCTGCTTCTGGTCTATGTGAAACTTGTATTCAAGCTAAGCAAACACCTTTACCTTTTTCAAATGTATTAGAAGACAGAAAAGCTAAGAGGATTCTGGAAACAGTTTCAAGAGATGTATGTGGTCCGATAACTCCAGCCACACATGATGGAAAAAATTATTTTATTACCTTTATAGATCACTATTCTCATTTTTGTATGTGTTTCCTATTACAGAGAAAGAGCGAACCTGTAGAAGCATTTAAAAAGTACGTAGCTATGGTAGAAGCCAAATATAATAGAGGTATAGAGAAGTTAATGTGTGATAATGGAGGGGAATATACCTCAAAAGTTTTCAAAGATTTTTGTAGCGAAAAAGGCATAAAAATTCAGTATACAGTGGCTTACAACCCTGAACAAAATGGTGTAGCTGAACGTTTTAATAGAACAATACTAGAAAAAGCAAGATGCTTAATTTTTGACTCTGGTTTAGCAAAAGAAATGTGGGGCGAAGCAGTAAGATCAGCAAATTATTTGATTAATCGTACAGAAACTCGTGTTTTAAAAAACTCAGAAACTCCTGCTGAAATATGGTTTGGTCAAAAACCAAATTTAAAGAAAATAAAACTTTTTGGCTGTGAAGCATATAATTTAATCCCAAAAGAAGTAAGAAAGTCAAAATTAGATCCTCACTGTGAAAAATTGATAATGATTGGCTATTCAGATAACGGTTTTGATGAAAGTGCTATGTTTGCAGCTCTTTCTGCAGGTAATCTTTTGTCAGAAATACCACAAACTTACACTGAAGCGGTAAACCAAGGTAACGAGTGGAAAAAGGCTATAGATGAAGAATTTAGTGCGTTAGAAGAAAATAAAACGTAAGAATTAGTGCCGTATCCGGAAAATAAAGAGGTGATCGATTCAAAATGGGTTTTTCGCGAAAAAGAAGTGAACGGTGTAGTGGAAAAGAAAGCTAGATTAGTTGCTCGTGGGTATCAACAGTGTTCTTTGTCGGAAGATGTGTATGCGCCAGTAGCATGTATGGTGACTTCTAGAATTTTATTGTCAGTGTTTGTAGAACAAAACTTATATGTACAACAATTAGATGTTAGGTCAGCTTTTTTAAATGGAACGTTAAAAGAACCAGTTTATATGAAGCAACCTGAAGGTCTCGTAAGTGAAAATAAAAAATTAGTTTGTAAGCTTTTAAAATCACTTTATGGCCTAAAGCAAAGTCCAAAATGTTATAATTCTTTATTTAATGATAATTTAATTAATTTTGGTTTTGAACGTTCGAAGAAAGATCCATGTTTATATTTTTCAAATACCACTTATATTTTATTACATGCAGATGATTTGATTCTTTTTTCAAATAATGTTAATGATTTAAAGTTTATTGAGGAAAAACTGTCAAAGACTTTTAAAATGAAAAAATTTAATAATAAAGATATAATATTTTTAGGTTTAGAAATAAGGAAAGAAAGTGATAATTTGTTTATTTCTTAAAAAGATTTAATTCAAAACGTTCTGAAAAAATTTGGTATGAATAACTGTAAAACAAGTGATATACCAATGCAACCTAAATTGCAATTAGTTAGTACTGATATCACAAATCAAAATAATAATAACTTACCATATAGGAAACTAATTGGAAGTCTTATGTATATTATGTTTAGCTCAAGACCAGATTTAAGCTATTCAATTTCCTATTTTAGTCAATTCCAAAATTGTTTTACTATTGAGCATTGGAATTATTTAAAACAAGTTTTAAAATATCTTAAGAAAACGGAAAATTACGTTTTAAAATTTTCAAAAACAAATACTTCAAATTTTCAACTTTATGCATTCGTTGACTCAGATTTTGCAAACAATGTTAGTGATCGTAAAAGTATTTCAGGTTATGCTATTAATATAAATAATAATCCTATTTACTGGAAAACTAAGAAACAAAATATTGTTGCTCTATCGAGTGCAGAATCTGAATATATTGCTTTATCTTCTTGTATTAGTGAAACTTTGTTTATCTATCAAATGTTATCCGAAATATTATATAAAAATGTTTTTCCTGTTATTGTTTATGAAGAAAACCAGTCTTGTATAAAGATGGCGTCAACTTTAGAATGTAAACGCACAAAACATATTGATGTTAAACATCACTTTATAAGAGACTGTGTTAATCAAGAAAAAATAAAAATAGAATATATTCCTACGGAAAAACAACTATCTGATATATTTACAAAACCATTGACTAAAGTAAAATTTAAGTATTTTAGAGAAAGTCTTAATATTATTAATGTAGATTTATATGTAGTTGTTTTTCTAAATAATTTGTTTATTGTGTTATGTATTTTACCTTATTACAGAATTGCGGGAGAGTGTAGACATTGGTGCGGGTTATCAATTCTGTATAGTAGGTATTAGTGGTTGCCTAATAGTAGAAAATTTATTATAAGTTAGTTGGTAACATGTTTTTCAAGACGTACGGTGTACGTAACTAGTAAGAAGACGGACAATGGCGGACGTACGTTTTTGTTTAAAGAGTAGTTATAATTTTCTATGTATATAATAAAAATAAGTAATAAAGTTTATTACTAAAAACAGTAGTGCTTTCACTGTGTATTTGGGTATTATTCCACAAAATAAACCACAAACTAAGTACCACATTATATTGTATTGTATTGTAATGTATTGTATTGTAATGAATAGGATCGTTCGGGTTAAGCTGGCCCTTCTCCAAATTCGACCTAAAATATCTTTTGTGGATACCCTACATTAGTTAATCCCCTCAATTCCCACACTTTTTGCGAAGCTGGAAAGATTTCGGGGAACGAGCCTTTTTATATCTTCTGGAGTCAAAAAGCTTCTTCCAGATATTTTAGTCTCTGGCCTGTTAATTCCGTACATTGACATAGCATATGCTCCGAGGTTTCGCTAGATCGATCCCAAAACCTGCAGCGGTCGTTATCTCATCTTTTTAAGATAATACCTTAGAGGGCCATGACCCATCAGGAAGTTAGTAACTATCCTGAGTTCGTTCTTTTGAAGCTCTAATAGCTTTTTAGTGTATTTAGGCGATTAAGAGATAAGTCTTTTCGCCTGTCTTTGTCCTGGAGCGTTATTCCAGTGAGTCTCTTTTTGCCTTTGTTCTCATTCCCTGAGTTTTTCCCCTAGGTGACCTCTCGTTATGCCGCAGAATGGTTCAGATCCGTGCATCAACTTTGGCTAGTTGGTCAGCAATATCGTTGCCTTCCACTCCTTCATGTCCTGGCACCCACATCAGAGCTAGTTTGTTGTTTGTAGCCAGTCGATTAAGTGATTGTCGGCACTCCCAGTCAAAGCAGCATGAAGCTAATGCTTTTAAGGCTGCCTGGCTATCCGACAGAATATAGATATTTGCTCCCCGTAGGCGCATTTTTGCCGCCCCCACTACTTCATCCATCTTGGATCCGTCTGTATACCAGACCAGCGAGCCACGTTTTAGTTGTGATATTTCTTCCCTTATACTTTGGCAGCCGTGTATTGCCACTTCAAAAGGACTTTGAAAATCACACACAGTATATGGTGTACAGTGTACCGTGGGTGTCGGGTAATTAGGGTTTGGCAGAATACTACACAGATGTTTGTCATTGCCAACTGTGAGGTGACAAGCTATTAAAAATGCCGATGAAGGGTGCCGTGATTTGAACCCGGCTCTCTGAGGCGAGAGGCTGGTACGTTAGCCTCTACACCAAGCTCGCCACATAATTTTATCTGAAAAATTTTATTATTTTCTTGTATTGTATACAGTTTTAAAAGAAAAATATTAACTTAAAAATAACCCTCTATATAAATTCGCCCCAACAATGTACACCTTTTTGTACGACCGGGCGTATAATTCAATTTTACGCTCCCATTTGAATGCGTAAAATACCACTTTTACGCCCTAGGGCAAAAAAGTATTACAACGCCCGCATTAATAAATGGAGGCGTAAAATAGCACTTTAACGCTCTAGGGCAAAAAGTACCACAAACGCCCGCATTTATAAATTTATAAAACAATAATAAAATTATATATTGCCCCATTTTTTTTGGTAAAACAACAATTTATTTAATTAAACATATGTTAAAAGTATACTGATTACAATTTGAAAAATTAAAAGCTGGCAAATTTTTTCCTTACTAGAGAGAAGGCTTGTATATTAATTTCAGTCGTACAAAAATATTGTTTGCACCTCTGGCGTAAAGCACCTTTACGTTCACAGCGCGGAGCTTGGGCAACAACTTTCAGCCGCAGGAGTAAAAGTGGTATTTTACGCCCTTGGTACAAAAATAAGTATTTTAAAAAAATAAACGGACGTCAAAATAATAAATAAAACTCACTAAAAAGCTAAAAATATTTAAAAACTAAATAAGAACGTGAAATCGAGTAATAACTTATGGTATTAAAGTATAAAAAGCTTTTGCTTAGTTAGTCATTAACATTTAGTAGTTTAACGGATATACTATTATCTGACTGCATTTTATTTTTATTTTTATTTTTTGAACTTAAGTTTTATTTATTTTTTAGGTCGGTTTAATTTACATAAAAATGTTTAATTTTGGTATTTTTAGTTCATTTTTTGCTTTCTTATTTATTATTATTACTATTAAATAGGTCAAAGGTTTAAAACATTACGGACGTTCATGCAAAATTGTCACATTGTGGGGTCATAGTTAGTTCTGGTTTGTTGAAGTTTTTTTAAAGCGGTAAAAAAAAGATTAAACCAACCAGAACTAACCATGACCCCCCAATGTCAATGAATCAAATTACACGTCCATGCGTTTTTTACTGTAGTCTCTCTTTCAGTTTGGTGAAAAGGGTAAATTATACCCCAAGGTTGTTTTTATGAAATAAAAGTTATTTAAAAAAAAGGCCTAAAACCCTAAATGCAATTATCACATACTAACTTTTTAGAGTGGTATACGAGGTATGTCAAAAAATAGACACTTTTTGGCATACAAGAAAAATTTTTTTACCAATGTCGTCCACGAGGGGTTTAACTTAAATATTTTTTAATCAAAAAATGGTACGCCACTGCATTCTTTTTAAATAAAAATATTTTTTAAATTCCATTTAGTTTGGAACAAATTAATAAATCTTTTGGTATATAGGAGGCGTCCCACAATTTATTTAAAAGTTCTGGATCGGCATAAAAGGTATTATAAAAAAATATTATTTTAAACACTCTGTAGTTCAAAAACTAAGATATTTCGGACATATGTCCATATGAATTTTTTTCTTATTTTTTATTATAGAATTAGCCCTTAAAGTTTGTCGGATAAGTTGTGAAACACTCTGTTTTTTATAATATGAAACATTTAAATATGCAAATTTGTTCATTTTTATTTTTTTATGCGTTAATCGTGAAAATTTTGGTTTGTACAAGAGCGCATCCTTATCTTGAAATGTAATATGTAAAGAAACTTAAAAGAACTGTCAAAACAGCAAAAAGTTACATAAACGCTTTTTAACGCAGAAAAAATGTTTAATTAAAAAAAACAAATAGCATATTTGAAAGCTATTTTTAATTCTTAACATCTTTTCTTTATAAACATTTTCTATATTATGAAAAATAAAGGTACTTTTCTCCTGAGAAATATTCATATTTTTTGACATAACTCGTATATCACTGCAGAAACTTTACATCTGATACATTGCATTTTGGGTTTTAGACATAGATATCTCACATTTAGATACACAGAGCCTAGTTGCCTTTCGCGAATTTTTACAACCTCGCGCAGTAAACAAACTCGAGGCCCACCGAAAGGTTTTTGGTACATGCGCATTAATAAGTCATGTCCAGTAACGGACTTAATTTTTTTTATAATAATCAAATAATTTAAAAATCTTAAAATCTCAGTATCTTAATGTGTAAAGAGAAATATTCGTTATATATTTATATAATAATTTATATTATTTAACATTTTTTACGAATATAAATTAGGTAGTGATATAAAAAAATATCACGTTCATGCAAAATTGTCACATTGTGGGGTCATAGTTAGTTCTGGTTTGTTGAAGTTTTTTTAAAGCGGTAAAAAAAAGATTAAACCAACCAGAACTAACCATGACCCCTCAATGTCAATGAATCAAATTACACGTCCATGCGTTTTTTACTGTAGTCTCTCTTTCAGTTTGGTGAAAAGGGTAAATTATACCCCAAGGTTGTTTTTATGAAATAAAAGTTATTTAAAAAAAAGGCCTAAAACCCTAAATGCAATTATCACATACTAACTTTTTAGAGTGGTATACGAGGTATGTCAAAAAATAGACACTTTTTGGCATACAAGAAAAATTTTTTTACCAATGTCGTCCACGAGGGGTTTAACTTAAATATTTTTTAATCAAAAAATGGTACGCCACTGCATTCTTTTTAAATAAAAATATTTTTTTAAATTCCATTTAGTTTGGAACAAATTAATAAATCTTTTGGTATATAGGAGGCGTCCCACAATTTATTTAAAAAGTTCTGGATCGGCATAAAAGGTATTATAAAAAAATATTATTTTAAACACTCTGTAGTTCAAAAACTAAGATATTTCGGACATATGTCCATATGAATTTTTTTCTTATTTTTTATTATAGAATTAGCCCTTAAAGTTTGTCGGATAAGTTGTGAAACACTCTGTTTTTTATAATATGAAACATTTAAATATGCAAATTTGTTCATTTTTATTTTTTTATGCGTTAATCGTGAAAATTTTGGTTTGTACAAGAGCGCATCCTTATCTTGAAATGTAATATGTAAAGAAACTTAAAAGAACTGTCAAAACAGCAAAAAGTTACATAAACGCTTTTTAACGCAGAAAAAATGTTTAATTAAAAAAAAACAAATAGCATATTTGAAAGCTATTTTTAATTCTTAACATCTTTTCTTTATAAACATTTTCTATATTATGAAAAATAAAGGTACTTTTCTCCTGAGAAATATTCATATTTTTTGACATAACTCGTATATCACTGCAGAAACTTTACATCTGATACATTGCATTTTGGGTTTTAGACATAGATATCTCACATTTAGATACACAGAGCCTAGTTGCCTTTCGCGAATTTTTACAACCTCGCGCAGTAAACAAACTCGAGGCCCACCGAAAGGTTTTTGGTACATGCGCATTAATAAGTCATGTCCAGTAACGGACTTAATTTTTTTATAATAATCAAATAATTTAAAAATCTTAAAATCTCAGTATCTTAATGTGTAAAGAGAAATATTCGTTATATATTTATATAATAATTTATATTATTTAACATTTTTTTACGAATATAAATTAGGTAGTGATATAAAAAAATATCATGGACACGCTTCGTCAACAGTGAATAAGGACAAAGATTTTCTAAATTATCTTTGAAGAAAAGGTAAACGGATTACCTGGGTCACGTTAACAGGAATAATGATTTAATATCGTAAGTTTAATGTCACTTGATAAAAAAAAGTATATGACCCAGATTCTGTAATGTATTTTGGACTATTTAACACGAATGCAGAAAAGTCACAATTTTTTCCTGATCTTAAAAAACTTTGGGAATGTTTTATTTTTAGTTTAATAGACAGGAGCATGCGAGTCATAGGTAACAATGTCTTTCTTCAGTTCTGAAGTTTTTAGCAATTTATTCAAGAATAAAAAAATGATGGTGACTCAGACCTGCAAAATACATTTTTAATTTATGTTCTGAACTTAAATCAAGGGTAAATTTTGCTTTAGCATCCACCAATATATAGTACTTTGCAAATAGCGTTAATAAATTTCTGATTTTATATTCCGATATTTTAAGGTTAGAATTTAGCATATATCACATATTAGTCCAATACTTTAGTTTTATTTTTGTAAAATGGTGTAAGTCAAAGAAAGATAAAGGAGACAAAAAGGAATTGGCAAAAAAAAAATGTTTTGGTTTCACAATATCAGAGGAGGAGAATGTCCGTCCAACAACTTCTAAGAATGGCATAAAAAAACATTTTAAAAAATTGGCCGCTAACCTATAGTGATAAAAACACCAAAAAGAAGTAAATAAAGTATTATGGTGGCTAAATTAATATTATAAAATTTAGCTTTAGAAAATTGGACATTTACATATCATTACACATTTAGAGTTCAGAACATATAACAAAGGGGTTTAAGAACAAAATTTAAAATGTTACTACTATAAATAACGTAAACGCTTTTGTCAATATTATTATTAGAATATTTTAAAAAATACTTATTACGTTCAAATTATTGAAAACTGTAAAAGTAGCAAATCAGGCGATAATTCAGTTACATTGTTAAAACTTATGTAATACATTTAGTTGATATACCTACTTATTTTAATTTCTTTTAATCAGCCCCGGGTCTTTATTTTTTGTAACGAGGGGCAAAACTTGCCGTATGCCGCCTCGCCCGGCCTTTTTATTGAGAAAAAATTTAAAGAGCAAAAAAGAAATTGCTTTCTTTTTGAATACCTATGTATAATAACACATTAAAATACGACCAAAAACAAAGCTCTTTCTCCCTTACAATCACTACTTTCTTATACATTTCATGTTTCAATTTGCTGCTCCTTGAAGGTGTCACCCGTGGCAGACATCACCGTTTGCTCCTCACCCCTCCTAGATCCGGGTCTGCTTTTAATTCTTTTTCTTTTTTAAATACGACAACAATTGACATATAGCGTATTAGACGTTTTTGATGTAAATCTATTTTTAAAATTTATTTAAATACGGTACTGACTCAAAGTCCTTTAAACGGAAAAGCGGCGATAAATTCACCTGATTCTGCCCGATACTTCGTTTTTCGCCCATGAATTGTAACTTTTGTTTCGAGCAGGTAACAAGCATTGGGTATCCATCGAGATCAGTGATTTTAGAAAATGCAAATTAATGGAAATGTAGTAGCGATATTTTCGGAAACTTTGCCGTTGCAAATTCATTAATTACCTAAATCACTAAAATTTATACCATCAAAAACTTTTTATTAAATTTCTAATATTGCAATTTTTAATCCTGCGTTTTGGCGCACACTTTGCACACATGGAAGCGGGGGCCCTGCATATACCAGTCTAGACACAGCTTTGCCGCACAAACAATGTATGGCAGAAAGAAAACAATAAGGCCGTCCACCATAATAATTTCCAAACGCATCCTCCAATTGGTTGGTTTAAAATCTGTCGTCCTAGAAGTACATACGGCAAACAACTGGTTTCCAATCGCGTCGTTTAAATAGTGTGCGAGCAACAAAAAGGGGAATAATTTGAAAGTGAGACAAAACTGATGACCGAGTGGTTTTTATAGGCCGAATTGTAGTTTAGAATAATGTAATTTATCTATAACATTGTGTAAACAAATATATATTTTTTTATTTTCTTTATGTTGGGTTATACTGTTCGTCTTATTAATGATCCTTTACTTACTCAAAGACTTCCTTCTCTTGCCCATCCTCGAGCTGTGGGAGATCTATCGCTCTTTTATGGATACTTTTACGGCTTCTGCTCCGACGAATTATCCTAATAGTCCCTCCTCTTGCAGCTCCCAACAGAGAAAATCGTGGTGCCGCACGTATGCATCACTATACGGTCCAACTGGACAGGCCCCAAACTTTCCATTTCGTTCGTTCCTTTATTCCTAGAGTTTCTAGACTGTGGAACCTACTGCCAGCGGAGTTCTTTCCTTCTCCCCCAAATCTTTAAGTTTTTAAGTCCCGTGTTAACAAACTTCCTCTTACCTTGCTTAAGACACGGTAAGGTACGTTAGTATTTAGGCTTTCAGCCTTCGTGAATTGTCCAAAGATAAAAAGAAAAAAAAGTAAGACATCTTTATTAGTGGGCGCCCTAATCCACCCTAGGTGGGCGGCGTTATTCAACCAATAGCCATTCTGAAATTGGTAAGGTCTTGAAAACGTAAATATTTTTTACTGACAACGTTCACTTATCCAAAAATTATGCATACCTTAATATAAACAATAGATTTGAGCAATTATCGCTGTTTTTAATAGAGACCTATAATGTTACTGACACTTCACAATATTCAAACTTGCTTAGGTGGGGGAGGATTCCCGGACCTCCCTAGTACCAGAGTTGGGTCGTATTCTAATACTCAGTATTCTGAATAGTATTCAGAATACATTGGGCCGGTATTCGAGTAGTATTCGAATAGATTTGTGTGTTTGGTATTCGGCAGAATACTTTTTGGTCAGTATTCGGGATTCTGTATTTGAGGACTTTGTCAGTATTCGACGAATACATTTGTTAGAGCATTCCAATATCGGCGTACCGAGTATTCGAATACCGAAATGTGGTTAACAGTATTTAAATACCAAAATTTGTCATTATTGATGTTATATTAGAATGCTGTTAGAAAAAATACCAGGTGGCAACCTTTTTTTATCTTCAATTATTATTTTTAAGAAAAAAATTAGGTAAGGTCCTTTCTTATTTTTAAGGAGCGTAGTAATAAAAATTACGTGTGGTTCCTTTTTTTTGGTCCTCAGCCATTTGTTTCCTTAGTATTGGAATACCGAATTCGGGTATTTAATTTTTTTCTTCAGTATTCGAATACTGAATTCGGGTATTCATGAATACTGAGTATTCGATTACTTTTTTTTTCCAAGTATTCAAATACTTTTTTCCGGAATTCGTGTTTAACCCAACTCTGCCTAGTGCTTTTTCTGTTGCGATCCTAACTTGTATTTTTATGGGACCATCGCGGTAGTGCACTCTTAAAAAAAATAATTTTAAAAATCGGTCCACAGTTGACAAAGTAATCGCGTAACATACATACAAAAAAATCATTTATTGGAAACCTCTTTCTTTTTAAATTTGGTTAAAAATTAGCCTTAGTATTCAAAATCAGATAATACTATAATAATCCTTTTTTATTTCTCTTTAATTTATCTTATTAATCAGCTTGTTAGAGAACTACTATTATAAAGAATGTAAAAACAATTTTTATTAACTGTAATTTCCAACAATAAGAAAATAAATATACCTTTATATCAGAGATGTAGAGTTTTTGTCAATC
Source organism: Listronotus bonariensis (assembly GCA_014170235.1). NCBI lineage: Eukaryota > Metazoa > Arthropoda > Insecta > Coleoptera > Curculionidae > Listronotus > Listronotus bonariensis. The sequence goes on from JACEGR010001291.1 coordinate 117,062, forward strand.
AATAGAAATAATTCCTGTTTTACAAAAGAATCAGGAAGTAAGTGTAAGCTTGGTAATTATATTAAACGATACTTCTCATCTAATTACTTACTGATCTGTGGTCTTTATGGACACTTTATCCCCAGCTTAGAAACCGAAGTGATTATCAAAGCGGTCAAACCAGCTCTAGGTACGCACTAAGTCTCCGATAAAAACAATGGCCGTTTCTGATTATTTTCAGCGAGAAGCTGATTAGTGGTTGCAAAATCAATAAACTGTTTTTCCCAGGCTGTAATTGCATAACCAATTTTGCTAACGCATTATGTGTTACTATTAATAAACTTAATAGTATACAAAAGCAACTAGACAAGTTCGCTGTGTGTAACTGGAACGAAGTTTTAGGTAATTAATATTAGGTACATTTTTTTCCTTTTGTAAGTAAACATCATTATTTATTAAATAATTTACATTTTTTGTGTGTAAATTGTTTTTGTTACATGACAAAGTAATAAAATAGCTGAAACACTTCGCTTGTAAATATAAACTTAAAAACTACCTTAAGGATATTCTTAACAACAATTTAACAAACGCCAAAAACTTTTGAAAATATTGTAATTTACTTAAGTCGATTTAAAAACATATTATAACATAGTGTACTAAAATGTAAATAAACTAATATACCTACTGTCTATGTGCAATAAATGGTGCACTTTCTAATTTAAAAAACTTCGCTTCTAAGGCCAAGATCAGATTAAAAAAAATATTTTTTTCGCCAGAGACTACATCGTTGCAAGTTCCACTCAAAACAAACTTGTATTTACGTACATAATAGCTCTGTTTGGCATAAAAAGATGTATAACTAATTTTAACTTTTTTAACTCAACTACACTACTTTCGAAGTCGTGAAGTTAGGTACATTTTATTAAAACGATAATTCTTGTCGATGAAGTCTTTGGACCTCTCATACGAACAAGTAAGTATAGAGAATAAGAAATCGAAATATGGATACCTAATTCGCAAATCGGCTAACTCCATTTTCGTTCAAAATAAAAGGTAATTACTTGCACTATTATAAGATCTAAATTAAAAAGATTTCCATGGTTTCTTTATTTAAAATTACTTCAAGAACATTTATCTACGTAACAAATGATAAAAAATTCTATTTGAAATTATTTTAATAGGATTTATAAAATATTTTTGTCTCTGCTGTAAAATTTTTTGGATATGGAGTGAGGCGATTTGCAAATTAAGGTATTGACATTAAAAAAAATTAATTTGTTTATAAATAAAAACATTAAAGCCTTTTTGATATTTGTGACATAACTCAGTTAAGCGCGTTTGGCATCAAAACTACAATACACTACACTACACTTTCCACTATGCCAAACACACCTAATATGTACATACAGTACGTCACTGATCTCGATGGATTGCCAATGTTATTACCTGCGCGAAACACAAGTTACATTTCATGGTCGAAAAAACGACTTTGTGCATAAGCAAATCGAGGAGAAACGCGCCTGGCGCCAAACAAACTATTTGCATTATCGAAAAGAATTTGTCGACGGCGTCCGAGTATTCTGTTCGGACTACGGTAGCTAATGAGCGTCACGGTCAGAACGCGGACGGAGGGTACGGGGTGCCGATTTTGTATTTTGCCACGGCTTTTAAGTGTGCATGTTCGTCCACTTGTCCATTTTTTTCTTTCTTGCCACTGCGAATCTAAATGTAGGTTATCTATGGTCTACGTAATTTTCTCGATTTTCTCAGAAAAAAAATCCAAAAGAAATTTTTTTTGGAAATAAAATTGCATATTTGGAAGGATGTAATTGTTGATTCTAAACATCTTTTTTTTATAACAATTTGCTTTACTCTTAAGCAAAAATTACATTTTTGGCCAAACCTCGTACATGACTGACACAATTTGATATCTGATTATTGTATTTTAGGTTTTGAACTGGATGCAGAACTTTTTATAAAGAATAACTTTTTTCGTAAAATTATTAATAAAAAAGTTTCCCATATGCTGCCAACTTACGTAGATGAATTGCGTAGGGTGATCAAATTAACCGGGACTATTGCTAACTTGTTTATTATTGGAGACTGACTGGAGATACAAAGTCGGCTAAATTAGTGAAGATGTAGTATTTTTTTTGCTAATTAACTTGCTGCCAACAAAAAACAATTGAACATCGGGTTTTCGATTTATTGAAAAATGTTTTTTTAAAGGTATATTATGTCGCCATTGAAAAGATCTATCAAACACCCCAAAAGAAGCAACACTTATCATATACAATTTTTACTAGTTTTAGAAATATGGCCCCCTTTAATAATTTGAGAGTAAAGTTGCATTTTTTAAACACTTTTACACAACATATATACACCCTGTGTATTATATAACTATTAAAAAGATTTTTTTAAGAGCTTTAAACAAATACCATATTTGATATGTCTATCTTTTATAGTTTTTGTAAGTTAGTTAGACATGAAGAAAAATTTATCATAATTCCTAAATTTGAATGCCATATTTCCAAAACTGTAACAGATGGACCTATTAAATTGGGTATTTTATTAAAGCTCTTGAAAATATCTATTTAATGGTGATGCAATATACAGGGAGCTTGTTTAAAAAGTGCCAGTTTACTATCAAATTCTTGAGAATGGCCGTATATCCGAAACTAGTAAAAATTGGATATATCACATGTAGACGACTCTTTTTAAAGCTCTTTAATGAATGGTTGCATTCGGACAGCCAGGCAGCCATTAAGGCGGTCAGTTCATGGAAGATTAGCTTTAAGCTGGTGCCAAGACTGCATAACCGCCCTGGAAGAGGTGGGTGCGTCTAACAAACTGACTATTGCCTGGGTACCAGGCCATGAGGGCCACCAGTGCCATGAGGAAGCCAATAAACTGGCAAAGGAGGGTGCTGGCAGGGCAATGGTAGCCCCCGAGCCCTACTGTGGTATTCTGTCATGCCATGTAAGGTTAGGGTTAAGGGTTATTGGATCATGGTTCATGAGGGAGTCCCAAGACTGGTGGTTAAAAACACCAGGACAGCGTCAGGCGAAAAAAATCATAAAGGCATACTCGCCGGAATTTACACAAGACCTTCAGAATTACAACCGGAAGGCAGTAAGAATAATAGTGGGGCAACTGACAGGTCATTGCAGACTGAATAAACACCTGGAAACAATGGGCCTGGCAGAAGAAAACCTACGCAGGTTCTGCCAGGAAGAAGAAGAAACCGCAGGTTTGCAAGGCTGGGTGAGGAAAAACCTAAAGCAGCAAAATTTACCAAGGAGCCAGTTTTAAGCTTGTGGAGTTTAATTAAAAAGACCAGCTTGGATAGTGTGCTCTAACATAGGGTTAAAGGATATACCTGAGCAGGTTGCAGTGTTAGAGGATTACAATCCACCTTCAAGCTAATCTTATCTAATCTAAGCTTTTTGATAAATCTGTCGAATTAAAAAAAAATGAAATTTAAGATGGCTGCCTTCACCAAATGGCGGATTACATATTTTTTCTACAACTACCTTAATATGGGTATCAAATGAAAGAGCTTGATTATTAGAAAAAAGCGCACTATAAAAAAATAAATATTAGCAAATAATTTAGACAGTGTATGTAAATTTACTAATCTAAACAAAAATTTCTTCAACTATTCTCCCGATTCTAGGATCCAAGCATTGGTCTTCCATCCAATATATTAAAGAGTTAGATTGCAACAAATTGACATAAAATAAACCATGTAATGGTAGGGCATTAAATAAACTCATTAGAATAAGAAGTGTCAATAAACAACAAAACTAAAACCTCGAAAATAACTTATACAGTGATCGGCAAAATGTCCGCAACACATGGGATTTTTTTATTACCAATATTTTTTTTGGCGACTGCCTCTGCATATCCAATAACCTAATTATCCATTGTGACATATGTTATGTGAACAGTAGTGTGTCGAGAAATTTGAAAAAACTGAGATTAAATTACGAAAAGTGGGGTATGATCACAAAAATAAAAAAGAAACCTTATGAGTAAAAAGTGCTTAGAATTTAATCTCAACCTTAAATGCAAAGTTTAAAGCTTATAATAAAAAAAAGTAAATTCACCATAAAAAAATATACATTTTGTTCTAAAAGTACAAATTTAGAACTTTATTATATATACAGAACAAGCCCTATTTAAGTAAACTTCACTTTTTATGTTAAAATAAGACATATTTGTGTTTTTTGACAACTAGAGCAAATAATTTAAAAATAGGTTTTCGTACACTCGGTATTGCAATGGTTTATTTCTAAAAATCCTTTTAATATTTTATCAAATCAAAAACGTTAAAATATTCAGATATGGTAAAATTTATTGATCCTAATCATGTTCCACCCATAACTAAAGACGTGTTTTTACATTTAGTACATAAACTTAAAAATTATCCCTTATATTAACGCTGTATTTAAATGTAATCTAAATCTATTGTTTTATTATTTGGAAATTAAAATATAGTATATTTTCTAACTAGTGTTGAAAGTGCCACTATTCCGCACGACCAAGCAGTCAAGTGCGGAAAAGGCACTTTTCTACGAGCGTAAGAAAAACACAAGAACTAAAATTTTATTTATTTATTTTTTATTTTAACACAATGCTACCTAATATCCTACCATACCAAAGCAAAATTTTCTTTTAAATATGAAATACATGAACATCCTTCATTGCGACTTACTAATATTTGGTTTAAAATTTCAAGCATAGTGTACTATTCCGCACTAGTGCGGAAACCTGACACTCTCCAAGCAAAATTGCGTGCGGAAAAGTGCGGCTTTCCACACGCTAGTAGAAAAAATATTTTACATTTTACAAAAATATAAACAAATTTTACCATAAATAATAAGCAAATAACCCTAACAAAAATAAAAATACAAGCTAAAAATTACAATGGATCCTCTAGTAGGCTCTGGAGACAAATGAAAAAAGCAGGTTGAAGATCATTCCATGCAGGCTTAATTTCTAGCTTGTATATTAAGTTTTGTTAGAGTTAATTGCTTATAAAGTATAATAAAAATTGTTCATATTTTTGTACAATGAAAAAAAATGTAAAGTATTTGTTTCACTTGCTAAAATAATAGATTTAGATAATAATAAAATTAAATTGAGGGGCAACTTTTAATTAAGTTTATGTACAAAATGTTAAAACACGTCTTCAGTTATGAGTACAACATGATTAGAATCAATAAATTTTATTTCTGAATATTTTAACGTTGTAAGTTTGATAAAATAGTGAAAAGATTTTTAAAAAACGAACCTTTTGTCTATTTTTTTTTCGTGAAATTCATCATTTTTTTCTTTAATCACAACTTTCGTAACCAACACTGCCTTTTTTCTTTAAGTAAAAGCATCTGAAAGTACCATATACCATTTAAAAATTAAACAGAACTTACATGGGGACACCAAGTCATTCAAGGAAAAATGCTCGGACCCGTCAATTTTTGCTTTTAGGGTAAAACATTTTTTGCCACTTTTAACCTCTGCACTGAAACCATCTGGCAGGAGTAAGACTTACCCACAAATTCGTAAATAAAAAGAGGGGTCGAGTAATACCTCATTATGCAGGACCCGGATTAGAACTGCCAAGTTTGAAGTATCTGCTATTTCTTTCATGGATATAACGGCTTATCAAAATTTAAAATTTAATTTTTTAAAGTATTATACTACTAAATTAACTATAAGAGTAAGCTACCTTAAACAAAGGAGATACGATAAGGGTTTAACGATCTTTAAAATTGGATATTAATTATTAATCTTTCTGGTGAGGGTTTGATTTATCCTAACATTTTTAGGGGTGAGTCACACCCTGGATTAATATCTTATTTTAAAGAATGTTTAACCCTTATCATATGTTCTTAGTTTAAAGTCGCTTGCTCTTACAGTAATTTAATAATATACATTAAAAAAAAAAAATTTGACAAGCCGTTAACAGAAATAATAGCATATACTTCAAACTTGACAGTTCTCATTAGTATCAAGATAACTTCAAGATAAAGTATCACTCGACCCCTCTTTCCATTTAAAAATTTGTTAGCGAGTCTGACTATAGTTTTTTGAAAGAAACTGATAGAGATTATCCAGAATGATCATTTTTAAGTCGATACTATTGCCAACTTCTTCATTATTAGAGATACGAAGTCGGTTTAATTAGCAAAGTATTAGCATTTTTTTGCTGATTAACGTGCTTCTAACAAAAAACAATTAAACATTGGGTTTTCGATTTATTGCAAAAATATATTTTTTTAAATGGAACACCCTGCATCTTATATTACTATTTAAAAGATCTCTTAAAGACCAATAAAAAAGTCTCAAGTTAATATAATATATCCAATTTTAGTAGTTTCGAAAATATGGTCATCCTCGGGAATATTATAATACACTGGAATTTTTTAATACAACACCCTGTATATTTCATCACCATTAAATAGATATTTTAATAAGCTTTAAAAAATACTATATTTGATATATTTATCACTCTTAGTTTTGGAAATATGGCCATCCCAATCCAAAAATTATGATAAATTTTCATTACCCTACAGCTCCAAGCTATAAGCACAAGTTTAGTGTCGAAGATAAAATACAGTGTGGGCCAAATTAAACATGCACATTTTTTTAACTAATAATAACTTTTATCTTGCCTTGCGCCTATCTTTTCAATTTCAAGGGGCTAATAGGTACATATGTTTTCTTTGGATTTGCCAATTTTGGTAAAATAGATTTAAACAGAACTGGACTTTTTGCAAAATGATGCATTAAACTTCGTTGCAAAAAACATCATCTACAATTAGGCTAAAACGTTTATTTTCAATTAATTTATTGTTGGTTTGGTCACCATTCAACTCAGTAACCATGGTAACCTTACATTTTTGATTTTTAAAGGACACCAAAAAAAGTTCTTTTTTAAAATCGAGATAAATGCATGCTTTATGGGGAGCATTATTTATTAGAAATAATTATAAACCTTAAGTTTTTAAATTGTTAACAAATTTGCTTTTACCCAATCATTTTCCATAGTTTGTCTACAAGAAAACCGTATTAGCTTAATTGTAGCTAAATCAAATACGCTTTAGTTTTTTGAATGTAAAATAATACTTTTTCGTTTAAATTTGACTTAATATCGAAAAAACCCTTATTTCCAATCGAAAATGCACTTGGCAAAATATCGGCTTTTTATAAACAGTCGGTAAACTTATAATATAAAAAATATACATTTCCATAATAAGTTTTCTGAGAAAATCCAAAAACCAAAAAACTTGAATTTTCCACTATCCGACCTCAGATCGTCCAAAATTTAAATTTACCTATATTTTTGTTATATTTTATTATATTCTCTTTTCCAATAATATTTATCCTATTATAATTTCAAATAACAAAGGGCTCATTGAATTTTTTAAAATGCCAATATTTTGACACGTGAATTTTTGATTGAAAACAAGGGTATTTTTTTGATAATAAGTCAAAATAAGATAAAAAAAAATTAATCTAAAAATAGCAGGGTATTTAAAACATACAAAAGTAAGTTTTCACCGAATTTCGTATAAAAAAACAAATTCTTGTAGAAGATTAAATCAAAATATTAAAAACTTGGTTATTTTAATTTTCCTTATAAATTTTAATGTAATGTTAAAAAAGTGCAAATACAAAAATAATAGATCTTTTTATTACCTACAACTTTGCCCTTTAACTTTTTCATAGGACTTGTAGTTTTGTCGAAAATCGAAACAAATAATTTTTCACCCTTGAACCCTCCCTCCCCGCTTTTCGACCTTTGATCGCCTGTAATTTATTTTTTCTTTTGTTTTTGTTATATTCTCTATATTTTTCATTAGGTTTTATCCTACTACATTTTTATTCACCTTTTACCATTTTTTAAAGGCATCAGCAGTGGTTTAAATACTAACTCCATGCCTTTAAAAGTTTTGATATTTTAGCTTTTTTACTGACATCAAAATTTCAACCTAAATTGTTTTTTTTTATTTCAGCAGCAGCAGCACTACTGCGATTAAGAGTAGCTATTAATTTACGACTTACTTACCCCCTACCCTTTTTTATGGTGTCACACTTTAAGGATCCCCTGCTTTCCCCTTAAAAAGTTATGTAATTTAAGGATGGCTTTCTATCAGCATATTATACAAACTTCTTGCTTATAAACAAGTTTAAAAAAGTTTTTCAGCTATACTTTAAAAAGTTAAATCTGATAACAATTAATTGAAAGACAATTTAAGAGATATTTTTAAATAAAAACAATTAGAATAAATAATTGACAAGATCATTTTAATATTAAAAATAGGGCTACAATCCGCGTTTAAAAATAAACGGTCATAAAATATAAAATTAATTAGGCCTTAGGTATTTAAAACCTCTTAGTATGTCGGACATTTAAAGTTAATTAATCAATAATTTAATTTATAAGATACTGTCATATGTTTGTTTGTTATTCAGTTTTATCTTGATCCAGCTATTTCTACATCGAAGGCATTATAAAAATGGCATATTAATTTGTAATGGGCGCAACTATGGACACATAGAAAGATATTAATACGAGGTTTCTAAAAAAATTATGAAAATTCTTCTCGTTCGGTATATATAAAAGTAATTTAGATAGCTAAAGTGCAGTAATTATTTAAACATTAGGGAAGTTTTTGATAGACAATATTTATAATCAGCGGGTTAAGGTACCGGATGTCAAGTAATAAATTTACACCCCCTTAACTTTTTTATTTTTTATCGTACAAAATAATTAAAAATATTAGTTTGTTGGGCTAATTCAGTAGTTTTCGAGTTAGTTATAAAAATTTTAATATCTCTTAAGATATACAAGTTACGACAAAAGTATGATTTTTTTAAGTAGAACCCCCTTTGTATTATTTCACCATTTAAAAGATCTTGTAAAAAACCTCATAAAAATACCACATCTATCCTAATAAGTTTGGGAAATATGTCCATGCACACATGATGAATAATTTTTAATTCCCATTAGAAACGTAATAAAAGCTTACATCCTCGTAACTCTTTATTGTTTTTAACGTATAAAAGAAAAAAACACCATTTTGTTAGGATGATTTAGTTGTATCTGTATATTTTAACAGATTTTTTTCTTAAAACATACAGGGTATGACAAAAGTATGATTTTTTTTAAATGGAACACCCTGTATATTAAATCGGCATTTAAAAGATAATTTAAAAACCGTTACAAAAATACCGTATTTTATGGGTTTATCTTTAAAATGGTTTTGGAAATATGGCCATAAATAAAATTATTTGGCAATAATTTCCATAATATTTTTTAAAGCTCTTTAAAGGATCTTTTTATTGGTAATATAATATAAAGGGTGTTCCAATTTAAAAACTGACATACTTTTGTTCTACCCTTAACCCAACAAACTGATATAAAAAAAGTTATAAAGTTAGGGTGGGTGTAATTTTATAACTTTCACACCCGGTTCATACAATTTCTAAGAACACAGTTAATTCAAAAAATGTGTTTGATATATCTTACACTAAAAATTAAATAAAAAAAACTTTTTGCAAGCCTTTAACGCGTGTGAAGAGCTGAACAAGTTTGTAAGCAGAACGTAAAAAAACATTACTTTAACTTAACTTTTTAGGCATTGCTAATACTTTGATCTTTATACTACTAGGAGAGTAACGACCGGCATCGGCAGTCGGCAGTCAAGGTACTCGGCCACTTAGGCGACGCGTCGCGACGAGACAACATTCGCCTGAGAAGTTTACACGCATTTAAATGGAACTCCAGCCAATAAAGACGCGCCGACTATATTGGTGGGGTTGCTTTTAATTACATGTAAACTTCTCCAGCGAATTTTTCTCGTCGCGACACGTCACCTAAGTGGGCGAGCACCTTAAACAGTGAGCAGTAGCTGGTTGTTTATAACATACGAAACAAATAAGTTGGTTTCTTTACTTGATAACATAGTGGCAAAACTTTAATGTCAAAAACATTTTTCTTTTAGACTAGGAGGTATGGGCGCCAATGTATGAAAAACACATGTAATTTCGACTAGAGGTAAGAGGGTTCCAGTTATCTTATATAGTTATTTTTCGACCAGGATGCAGGCGATATTATGAAAATGAAATATAATTTTTATTATTTTCGTAGTAACCATATTCCTTTCAATCGATCAATTATAAAAAAGGAAGTGACGGTTCGACCATGCTAATTTTTTTATACCTACACGGTCTGATTCTAGTTATGAATTAATGAAAGAAATATTTAAAACAATTTCTTAGTCGATATATAAAGTGTGTATTAGTCTCCGGTTAAATTAGGGAATTAAAAAAAGATTTAACTAAGCAGAACTAACCATAACCCCCTTCTTATACTCTGTCTTCGTAAGAAAATATTTAACCTTATGCGTTTGTTCCAATCAAAATACGTAATGTAAAGACAACGTAGATTTGATATTATTATATTAGTTTTTGCGGTGTATTTTTGTCGGGGCCTTTTATCCATCTTTAAGGTATTGATATTCAAGTCAATAATAATTGGCTCGTACATCCTTGGTCAAAAATGTACTTTTTCTTATCTGACTCGTTTTCTTGAGCAGGTAGACGAGTGGATTCTGGTCGAAAATACACCCGCCAATCAAAAATTATTCTCTTGATTTTTTTTGCGGAATCATGTTCAAAATGAAATGCTGATTACGACGAAACATTATGCCAGCTTGTATCTTACAAGTACAATTAAGAAAAAAATTGCATCAAATGAAATTCAATTTTTAAGATTTTCAACCGAAAACGATTCTTTACATTTCTTCGAAAAATGAACATCAAGTTATAATTATTTATACATTTGAAAATAAGCGATTGTACCCAAGTTTACCATTTAAGTAATGTATAACAATATGAAAAATTTATCATAATATATTTTTTTAGGGAATCCTTGAGCTTTTAGTAACAATTGAGGGGCTTAAAACAAAAACGGTTAAAATCCACTTTTGATCAAAAATTAGTTGGTCAGTGAAATATATTTTAAAAACTCTAATCTATTGGTTCGCCAAAGCACCTGAAGTCTCATACATTTTAGACAATAAAATATCAGCTTGGAAGCACAACAGATAAAGTCCTAAGCGTTTAAAAAACAAAACAAATAAAGTCCGCCGCAAAGAATCACAAGCTTGCATTAAGGTCAACGTGAGAAAAACTGTCACGTGTCCACGGCATACTATTTCTGATCATTTTTGTACTTTTGATAGTTCTTAATGCAAAAACTCTGTATAGACCGAAGAAACCTACTACTTCAATAAATCAGCCTAAATCCATTCCGTAATGGCATTTTAAATACAAAACTCCAAGCGTTCAATGAATTTGTGTCAGGTGATTTACGTAAAAGGAAGAGTTGTATTGTCACAGTAGTGGAAACTTTAAATCTTGTATGAAAAGTAAAAACAATTATTCGCCCATTACCCTTTTAGTTATTGTTTAGATAATAAACTAAACAATAAAAAGTCTGACGTTTTTAGGTAGTAGTTATTTAAAAATAACGACCGTGGTGGTACTACCGCGTTGTCTAAAGGTGCTGTGAAATGCATAACTGCATGTTTCAGTGCTTGGACAACGTTAACGGAACAGGGAGAACGATGGGTTAAACTTCTAATAACCCGACACCCACGGTACTCTGGTATTTAGGCATATGCCTTTGTGGGATGCCAAAAAGATAAAAAAGTTGCATTTTAGATTGGACTGGTAATCAAAACCGCGCTTAAAATTTTGTGTGTCATTTTTGCTTCTGGTTAACCGCGTAATGTGGATGATCCAGAGCTTACAGTTCCAGAAAATAATTATAAATAAAATATGCCTTAACATTCTTTTATCATAAAAGAAAGCAAAATAGACAAAATTCATATAATTGATAAGCAAAACGTATGAAGTCCTGGTTTTGAAAGCAAAATCGGCAAAATACATTGTCAAAATTTAAAAAAAAAAATATTGGGGTTTAGTGGCAAAGTTTAACATTTTTCTTTGATAATTTTCTCGCGTTTGCAAACATTATTCAAATGGTTTTCAAATTAAAAGTCCTAGTTTGGGGCAAAAACAGTTTTTTGCCCTTTTCTCGAAATCGACAAAAGTGCACTTTATCCGTTTTGCTTTTAATCCACTTAATTGTAGAGTAAGCGATTAAACAATACTGAATTTCTATTTTTCTTCTTAATTCCTTAACAAAGTGTATTTTCTTGCCCTTCCTAAAATAGGTCTTTTAAAAATTTACAAATGTTGAAATTGCCCATTAGGCGTGTAAAACATGATTTCTTTATTATACTATTATGTTAGTCAATGTATCCTAAAAAATATAAATATTTTATAAATACGCATTTGTTTTATTGGTAAGGTCATATTGCAGAGTAAATTGCAAACATATCACCAGATGGTTAACTTCTCTTAAAGTATTTCTCGTAAAAAATTGATCGAATCAGTTGTGAGTCATAAAACAGGTTAGAATTATTTATACGGCAAATAAAAGAAACAATAGTAGTAAGTACTGGTCGTAGGGAGTCTCTTGACCGCGGGCACACATTGTTTTGCCGATGAAACGCAGAAGTTGTTTCCCGCGAAAAAAGCGGCTCCAACCACCGCAGCGTTGGATTATCTGTCGCTGTTCGACTAAAAAACTACCTTATCTTGCACATTACGGACAACTAATTGGATATTTTAAAGATTTTTTTCAGTTTGCGAATAAATACTTGTTACGTGTTTAAAATCTTAAATAAGACAACTTGAACAGGAGAAGAGATATTTTGTTGCCTTGCATTGTTCAAATGCCACCGACAGTATTACTACATCAAGTGCTTGATGTTTACTCAATTGGAAAATTTGTTAATTAATTTTAATATTGCAGGTATTTTCTTTACGTGACAGTTCTTAACTTATTACAAAGTTAAGTACCAATAGTTTAGCAAGTATTTCTTTAATAAGTTTTAGAAAAAATATTTTTTTTTTAATGGCAAATATTTACCTAATAATAAAACAAACTAGTCAGCGCCAATCGGCTATTATCATTTAGTCAGGTGACCGGTTCCTTACCCGATAAAGTAAGATTTGATTGGCGCTGACTAGTTAGTAATTTCTCTGCAAACAGGTCTAATATTGGGTTCATTCCTAGAGCAGTCAGAAACTATCAACAACCGCCCTACGCATGCACATTTCATTAAAAACGTTAGTATAAAAGAATTTCCCGACTAAAAGAGTCACTGTCAGCAGAAGCATATTTCTTTGTTGGGAACTGATTTCAAACCGTAAAAAATATTCAGTCGAACATAGAAGCTTCAACTTACTTTAACGTTTTTTAATATTTCGCTGATTTCGGTGTCATTTTTAGTTGAGGACATGCATAATGACGATTTAAGGTCTGGCCACATATAACCGCACCAAGCTGCACCGAGCCCGGATTTACAATGATGGATGAGAGGGCAGCAGATTAATTCCAAAAATTTAAAAGCACTTTTCATGCCCTTAAAAATGAAATAAGCAATTTTGTCAAGTTGAGTCTATTGTTTTCTGTATGAATATTTTCTTGTTTAAATAAAACAGATTTTCCTACTTACCTTTGTTCCTTTTTATTCAAAGTTTAGTAGGTAGGTATAGGTACAGCTGTGTTACCTTATTACTTATATTACTAAAATTTTAATAAATATAAAACTTTTTTGTCTACGGGCGCGTTGCGGTTATGTCTGGTCAGACAATTAATCTGTCTTTTATTCAAATAGGTACGCATTTGAATTTTTTAACCGACTTTAAAAAAGTAGGAGGTTTTATGTTCGACTGTATATTGTTTCACATATTTTTTGTTTACCATTTTTGTGTGAATTCTAATTCGTATTTGTGTGAATTCCAATTCGTAAATGTCTAATAAATATTTTCAAAATATATGTTTTTGTTTTGTGTTGGTCCAAATAGTATTTCACGTCATGCCGTTCGCAGTGCACAAATTCTTAAACTTATCATCCGATGGATCTATCCGACTTAAAAATGTCCACATTGTCATTTGCGTATTTTATATTTTAAATACAACCAATGACAACGTAGAAATTTTTAAGTTAAACCGACTAATCCTATCAAAAACCTACCGTTTGCGCCCGGCCTTAAAATCATTTGAAATTTGGCCTAAATAACGTACAAACAGTCCGGTTTTAATTAAATTGGCTTGTAAGTCTAGAACCGATTTTAAACAACAAAGGGCGTTAAGTAGGATATCCAAGGGCCTTTAAAACGAGATGCTAAATGACCCATCATTCTACTTGAAAAAAGTTGCTAGTGACCCCTTGAGACCACGAGACCAAAATTATTTTAATGCCAAAAAGTAGCTTGAGTGACATCATTTTAAAAATATTTCATCTGATTTCCGATATCTTGACCCATTTAAAAGTCAAAAGAAAGAAAACCTTTAAAAAACACAATATGTACCTACAAATTGGAGCTATTGACTCATTCATACACATTCCATTGTCTTTTCTAAAAAAAATTGTTTTCTTTTAAAATAAGTTATAGATATAAATAAAAAACAGAAATGTTCAGAAAAGATGGGGCTCTAAAAACCAATACACTGGTTACATTAAATTATTCCACAGGGTGTTCGAAAATTTGGGTCAAATGCAAAAAAATGTTTCCTGTATAACACCAAATCCTATAAAAATAGCAATCCCAAATAAAAAAAAATCTTGATGGAAGAAGCTACCACTGGAGAAAAATATAATTGAAATCGGTCAAAAAACCAAAAAGTTATTTAAGATTAAATTTTAACAAAATGTTCTATCCGTTTTTTGTCCAGACTTGTAGTTACAATTTACCTTCATCAGTCCACAGAACGGCATGCCATTTTTCTTGACCCTAATTAATAAAAACTCTAGCAAATTCCATTGAAGCCTTTCTATTTGTTTGTTTGTTTTTTTTTTTTTTTTTTTTTGATAAGAACAACTGATGAGTAGAGAATCGAAAGACATCCTCTTACCCAAATTTTACCCGATTTCAATATATTGTCCCATTCAAAAATAAGGTGGGAAGAGCTCTTTTATTATTCTCACTTGGTGTTTATCTCAATATATTGACGGGCTAATTTTGGTTCGTTTAGTATTAGGGAAAATGGCCTTAAATGACACACTTTATAAGTTTTTGCTTAAAAAATAATACTGCGATTTATCATAACAAATTGTATACTGCCTTAACAGCAATTATAAGGAATATTTTTTTAAATAAACAAAAATATCTTAATATTGTCCAAAATTTCAATAACTGTGTATTTTTATAGATTTTTTCTTTACATATATCCTGGTAAAAGTGGAACAGCAATTATAAGTCCAAAACTATGCGCCGAATACCACATTTGTCCAATGTCCTGACCGGCCGAGCTTGTTGCTGCTCCGGTGGGGTCAGCAGCGTCGATTACCGGAGTTAAGCATTGTGGAGTGCGGCCATCAGGGCCAATCCTAGGCCATCGGCCGCCCACGTGTAAATTAAAATTGGCCGCTCTTATGCCCGAGGGGGAAACCACCCTGCCAAATTTAAACAAATAATTTCCTTTAACGAATAATTTCCCAGAATTCCCTGATAATTCTCCAATAATTTCTTACACCGGTGGTCGCTCCATTTAAATATGGCATCTGCGACCAACTCACGAACACCTGGTACGCCCTAACTTGGACCCAAAAATCATTGTGGAAGCGTTTTGTGGGGAGCTAAATCCGAAGTTCATATCAAAAACGACCCTCCAAACACACCGAACTATGCATGGAAACCTAGCTCTGAACGTCGTGACAAAATCCAATAAGCCAAACTAAAAATTGTAAAAGGGGATTTTTGGGGCACTGAATCCAAATTTATTGGTGTACTGACGAGGGTGTCTAAAAGACATCACCTTTGGTTGACATTCATGGGAATGACACCTATGCCGAGATAAAAGTTACAATGCACCAGGTGTTAGGAGGGTCATTTTTGACGTGGAATTTGAACATAAAGCGCCCCAAAACCCTCCAAAATAATTTTTGATTCGTCTTTTTGAGTGTGTCTAAAAAAACTCGGAGACGACGTTCAGAGCCAAGTTCCGGTGCAACAGATGCTCAAAGGATCGCTTCCAAAGTAAAATTATTAAATATTATAATTACATTGTTTAACAATTTTTTTCTCTGTTGACTCGTAAATGTACAGGGTGGTGCCTTTTTGTTAACCCTGCAGGGTAGGGTGAAGCCATTATTTTTAATTGGATTAGCAGTATTTACCAAAAGTTGCCTTTGCTATAGTAGGTAGATGACCAGTAATTTTTTTCAATATTAAAAAAAATGTAGGTTATCTACTAGAGTAAAGAAAAGTTTAGTAAATAGTACTAAATTATTTAGTTTTTTTTTGTTTCTATGGGCCAGAGCCGGAACATGAAAACAATTTTCAAAAATTTTGAAAAAAATACTGGTCATCTACTATAGCAAAGGCAATTTTTGGTAAATAGGGATAAAAAATTTGATCGCTCCACCCTACTGCAGGGCATAGCAAAAACTAAAACAGATCTGATTACACAATCTTGATTTTGATTTTCGAAACAAACTAAGTGGAAAAAAGTAAATCATGGCTAATTTGATTCGTTTTGGAGATACAGGGTGTTTTTCAATTTTCAAGTTAAAACCTAAAGTTATTTATTTAATTGAACACCCTATATATTTTATCATCAATAAATATTTTTTTTTTAAAGCAAAAAGAACCCTACATTTGATTTATTTAATTTGTCATTTGCCTAATGATAAAATATAAAGGGAGTGACAGTTAAAAAACCCAACTTTGTTTATAAGTTTATAAAATAAAAGTCAATGGAAAAAATATAGTTAAGCCACTAAATTTTATGTCAAAATCACCAAAACTTTTTTTTTGCATATTTTTTTTCTCTAATATCAAGCGAGTTACAGGTGCTCGGTCAAATTAATAAATAAACACTCTGTATCTCCACATCGAATCAAGTTAGTCATGATTTACTTTTTCTACTGAATTTGTTTTAAGAATTAAAGTTTCTATAAAATATGCAAGTTCCATTATTTATACAAACTGTCTAATTTATTCGTTTAATTGGTACATTTATTGTTGTTATCTTTATTAGGCACAATAGCCCTTACTTTAATGCGAAAGTTTTAAGTAAAAGTGTCTACCCTAATCTATATAGGTAAGTTGGCGAAAATGCACTACAGTAGAATATTGCTCTGTAATTTCTTTTATATCCAACTCTTAATAAAAATTGCGAAAAGGAATATTCTTTAATTTTTTGTCAAATTTTGGATTTTGGGTAAAAATCTAATCTGTTTATTTAATACTTCGTATAACTTATTCGTAGCAACGTTTGAAAAATAGACTGCAAACAGCGCAAAGCCAATAAAATTTTCTTCTAGAAACAATTTAAAAAATGAGTTGAAATTTAAAAAGTTATGGGCTATTGAATTTAGAATAAAAGAGAAAAGACCAAAAAAATGGACTTAGTTTCGGAAAACCATTTGTTTTACTGATCTTCCTACTACAACATGTTCTCTTTCCTTCTTTCTGTATGCTAAGAGGGGAGAGGTTCACATACCCGTACGCATTAAAAACATCAAAAACAAAGGATTTTTCCATACAAATTCCCCTCTTGCTCATGCTAAAAGGTGGAGGGGAAGGGGGGTTCAAACTCCCAAAACTAATAAAATTTTGCTGCATTGTTAAAATTTAAGCTTACATACATTTTAACCATCGCCATTTAAATGTTAGAATTGTATTAACGGCTCATTAAAACAGTACAATTCAAAACATCTAGAAGGTGGTGATTTTAACCATAACCACCCATTTTATTGAAGTTCCTCTGTCAGTGGCACAAACGCAACCCCGGATCTTAATTTTTTAAGGCTGCCTCCTGGCGCCTTTTTTTTGTTGTAGAGCGAAGAATACACTTTGCGTCCTTGCCTTTCAAATCGCGTTCTCTTTCCATCATTTGGCGCCCTATGTATAATTAATCCCCATCGCAAAAACAAGTGCTCACCATCCTTGCAGGTTTACATCTGACATTTTGTGCATAATATTTATGTCAGATAGAAATCCTAGTTTATGTAAACTGTCAAACATGTATGTATGATAGAAATTTTTTATTGTTTACAGTAGCCAGAATGTCTGTCTGAAGCAAGCGAACTATAAATTTCCCCTTCCTCCCCTTAAACGTGGGAACATCAGACAGAAAATTGTTTCATTTTTTGTCCGGAAAAAAATTAATAAGCAAAACAAAAACAGCACCTCTAAAAGGCGCTCTTTTTCTACTTACTTTTTACGTTTACGTTTTTACGCCCTTTTCACGTTAATCTGTTGATTTTACGCCTTTTCATTCCAGTACTTCTAGTTTCTTCCACTCTATATTTGCGCCTTCCTTTTCCCAGCGCTGAAGCGGTCGCTTCACGGCTTCAAGCTTAATCCGGCACTGACCATAGATATGTACGAATAATAAAAAATATACTACCTATACTATTTTAGATTTGAATAGTCATATTGCCAGAAGTATAAGAGATAAACATATTAAATGTGGTATTTTGTTAAAACTCCTTAAAAATCCTGATAATGACCTAATTTCCAAATCAATAAAGAATAGATATATAAAATGTAGTATTTTTACAGCTTAAAAAAAACCTAACTTTGTGTTGGGTAGAACTTTAAAATAAAAGTCAATAGAAAAAATATATGTAGGTACACCATTGAAGTTTACGTAAAAATTGTTAAAACTTTTCCATTTACAATTATTAAGTGAGTTACAAGTTCCTGGCCAAATTGACAAAATTTGAAAGATATTTATATCTCAATAAAGGATCAAGTAAGCCATGATTTACTTTCAACTCTGTTTTTTTTTCTTTTTTTTATAAAAATAGAGATTATGCATTTAGATTTGTTCTATCTCTTTTAGTTTTTGCTCTTCCCTGCAAAGTCAACGAAAAGGCGCTACCCCGTACATACAGGTCTTTTTTTTCTTCTTGATACTAATGTATACCATATTGCAACCGGTACTACCTTTTGTAGAAGAACTACACGGTAATTTCATTAAATCAGCTCCAATTTAATAGATAAAGCGCGTGTAATTGCTAAATATAAATAAGATAGACGGGCACAATAAACAAAGTTACGAAGGGAGAACAATGCCCAAAGTGGTAGCCGCTTTCAACTAGATAATACAGGTCGTTCTTTTATTGGTATCAGTGTGTGGGTGTGGCTACAGGTTTATGGGTATTTGTTTTAAATAATACATTATGTAAAGCTTTTTCGTTTAAAAATGCGTGACCATCAGCTACAGCTTACTTAAAATAAAATGACGCTAAATAAAATATGTAATTTTTTTCCCGTTATGATTTGGTGTGGTTAAATCGATATTACTTCCCTGGAGTAACTATAGAGATATTTTCTTTGTTAGCTGCTTACAGCAGCTGTAAGCACTTTTATTTTTTTGACAAATCAATGACGTCAGTCTTTTAGCAGCTCACAGCGGTTGTTAGCGGCGCCGGGAGATGTCTAACCACTGTCTAACAGGATGAAAAAGCAAGGAGGGGGAAATGTAGCCGAATTTGAGGTTAAAAGTCAAACAAAATTGACTTAATAATTACTAATAACAATAACAATTGTATGTGTAGGAAACCATATGAAGGATTAATTTACCTGCCATTAAAGACATTGCGCATTTTTGTTTTAAATCTGGAGTTGCTATTTTTTAGGTTATAATATTATTATTTTTTATGTTATTTGTCATTGGCGGTAAGCGCTTTTATTTTTTTGATTCACAATATAATGACGTCAGCTGTTAGACAAGCTTGTAAGCAGCTGTAAGACCGAAGAATTAGAAAAATATTCCTTATAACAGTTACGACTGCACTTATAAAGTTAAAGCCCGTAAGCGACAGACCTTTGTTATTTTGTAAAAGCTGAAATTTTGTCAATGCATACTCCCAACATAGGTAAAAGCAATGGTAGACTATAAAGCTTGTTTAATAGTGGCTTTGGCAGGTAATAGGTACTAAAGGTTATTGAATGGAAACTTAACTTTCGTCATTTTGTAAAAGCTGAATTTAATATATGTTACTTGAGTACCTATTAGAAGTCCGTTCTCGCCAGACAGTTTTGACAGTTCCAACCCGTTGGCAGACAAACACTTTGGGGTGACCTAATGGATATCCAATATTTTTGGCGAGAAGTCCTAAATAAAAGTTGTAATGTTTCCAAATAGGCATGTCTTAAAAATATTTTGATGTATACAAAGTGTCCCAAAAACAATTTTATAAAACTAACCTTAAAGCAATAACTTTATTTGAGACACTGTATATGTACATCAAAATATTTTTAGGACATGCTCATTTAAAAACCCTACAACTCTAATTTAAGACATGTTGTCATATCTTGTTAAATAACAAAAATATTGCACTTCTTTGGACCATTGGGCCACCCCAAAATGTTTGTCTGCCAAAGAGTTGAAACTGTCAAACCTGGGCGGGTCAAATAAAATTTTATCTTAAAGGGTTTCAAATTCCCTTCTCAACAAAGTTGATTTTTTAAAATCGGTTCAGTAGTTTTCGAGAAAATGTACCCTAAATATTGGTATTTAAAGCCTGTATCTTTTTTATTTTGCTTAGATATTCAAATAAAATTTGGTATATTGGTATACCTAAATGTGCATTAACGGATTCAGTTTTTGTTATAACTTTCGGTTAGGCCGAAAAAGACCTAAGGTTTTCTATTTGAAATTGGACACCCGGTAGATATTTTTTTAATGACACTTAATTCGCTACTTTTAACATCTATTCGTCAAATATTTCTAATTTTTGAGTTAAAGTATCAATAATGCGATAAAACTGTAAATTTGGGACCAAGGTGTCACTGATAAATACACGTAATTAACTATTTACTTTTTTCTTTCTTTTCTACTCTTTAGTGTCCCCTTTGTGTTTCCTCCTCCTCAGTGGCGCATTTACCAAAAGGCTGAGTAGGCTGAAGCCTATGGCGGCATTTTTAGGGGCGGCAGACGTTTAGGGGCGGCAGATTATGTCTTATGAATAATTTTGTTGGATTTCGAATTCAATTTTATACCTATAATTAAAAGAAATGGAAGTGAGGACTTTTTTTTTTGCTCTTCAAAAATATTTTTGAAGGAAAAAAGAAGAAGAAAGGGGCGGCGAAAATAAAATAGCCTACGGGCGGCAAACATGTAAGTGCGCCTCTGCTCCTCCTCCGGACGTGATACCCGAAGCAATTGCTTAATTTGCTTATAGGTTAATTCGGAACTGATCATTTGACATACCTTACCATTTTACCTTGTTCACGTTTGTGTTGGTAAGGGGTGGGGACAACCCTGGAAAAGTAAATTTTGACACAAAAATGTGTCCCCTACCCCCTCAAAAATACAAATCGACGTGTGCTTTTTTTAAATGTGCACGAATTACCAAATTTTATGAAAATGACTAGTTTAAACTGAAGTAAACTGTATAATAGATGATATGATGATATATCAACCGAAACTATTTGGTTAAAAAATATATATAAATTTAGAATTTGCAAAAAAAGTTAATTTCAGGCCCCTCTCCCCTAGAGAAAACTAAGTTTTAAAAGCAAATTCTCTTTTTTTGTTATATTTTATGAAGTTTTATCAACAAATCCCGAATTTAGCAAAATTATTTTTTTAAAAACCAGGTAAAATTATTTTACTAACCATTTTTATTTTTTATGCGACTTTCAGACGCCTCTTATTACCAAAAAAGGAAAGGGACTCTTGCAAAATGTGTCATTTGTAGATAAAATTTGTTCAAATTCACGAAAAAAACAAAGACAAATAGACAATGCCTTTAACTTAGATTTTTTTAAGAGATGGAGCAAACCAAAAAAATGTAAAACTTTAACCAACACTATATCTCTTACGTTTCCGAAATCCTAATGGGGGTTCTTGAATTTGTAACAGCTTGTATAAAGTGCTTTTAAGACGGAACCCCCTCCTAAGTAATAAATTCTTCGGCATTTTTCCATGAAAATTTGTAGACTTAAGTTACACAACATAAACCAAATTAGGCAAGAAATTACTAATATAAATGTCAAACTGAAAGGTGGGCGCCGTTTTGAAAAATTTGAAAGCTTCCAACTAGTACTTTATAACCCCACAGTATAAAAACAATAGCTTTATGTTTTTATTTTAAAAATTTATAAGAGCTAAGGAAAAACAAGAATTATGAAAACATTTAGAAAAATTTACGCTTACACATAGATCTACTTTTTGTCCACCCTGTATAAGAGTTTTTAAAACATTGAAAAGTAGGTGTTTATGGGACTAAAATACTTTTAGTGTTATACAGTGTGACAACGCTAAAACATCACTTTTTAAGTAAAAACATAATATTTTCAGATTTACAAGGAATATTAAAAATCCGCCAAAATATGTTATCACAAATGACTATCTGATTATTAGATATAAAATTTTAAAGGTTCAAAATTTTATTTTATTTAAAAAGTTGCAGAACATAAATTTTTTCCCAAAAAACAACGTCATAATATTTACCACCCTGTATATGAGAGGTAAGTTAACGGCAAGGCTGCAATGTAGGTAATCATAATGACTAATAATTGCGTCCGAATTTGCCGTAAACTGCACTAAAATATTTTTGTAGTCTTTGAGAAAATTAAGTTAAAAATTTAACCTAAAATTTAAATTATTCCGTTTGAATGTTTAGCAGTTTATATTTTATTGGTTTTAAAAGCTAGTAACAGTAGTTACTTATTATAGGTATTTATATTATCGGGGGTGATTACACAAGTGCATCAAAATTATCGATAATTTTTCTTGAAAGCGTATTACCTAAAGTTCATTTTCATATTTTGGAGAAAGAGCCCGACTCCGAAGAAGGCAATACACTTGAAAGCTTAATTATCTAATTATTTTTGGATGCACGAGTGTAATTTAGGGAGAAAATGTGAAACGTGAAAAGTGAAACTATCAAATGAAAAAATAATAATTTTTTAAACAATTTCTTTACCAATACAACAAAACCCAATCTCAAAAAAAACTACTAACTATAATTATTAAAGACACAGTGCAATTTTCGATTTCTACTATGCAATTATCGCTGTTATCAAGCGATAATTGTCGAGTAGAAAAATAGGTAAGTATAATTTTCACTATAAGGTGCCTAAACTATAGGTCAATCATTTATTTCATCAATTTTAGGCGAAGAACCAATTCTAAAACGGTATTTAACAGCCGGTTATGTTGACGTTTAAACAATGTGTTATACGTCAAAGTTGTCACCAATTATTACCGCGGTTATAATTGGTTGAACGCCAAAAATTAATGATTTGTCCAAACGCGAAATCACTTTGTCCTTGGTAAAAAATAGAAAATATACGGCGTCCAGTGCAAAATAGAAAAAAAATTAAAAGCAGATAAAATGAGAAGAGCAAAAAAAGGTCCTTCGACCACAGCCACGATGACTTCTAGGGGATTATAAAGTAGATAGGAAGAAAAAATTTGAAGAGCAGCAAAAAAAACTTCAAAGCCACTCCTTGCACCCCCTCACGGCCCCCATGTAAATATCCTATTCAGGGTCAAAAAGTGAATGATTTCGAAGATACAAGATGTTAAAAATATACTTTGGTTTAAGTATTTTTTAAATTATTATGTTACTGATAGGTATATTGACACAATATTTGCAGTGGCGTAGCTGCCTTGGGGGGCCCTGTATCACAAAGTTAGAGGGACCCTAAAAAAAAGTTGAACAACAAAAAAAAACAGGTCCCCACTCTCCCCGCCTTGAAGGGGTAAAAAGTCCTCCCCTTCTTCTTGGAGGAGCCCCAAAAAATGAAAAACATTAACCGAATTTACATTTTAAAACTGTTCCTTCTATAGCTACCGCTGTATCAGCCGTATCAATGATACAGGGACCCCGGGCTATAGGGCTCCTTAAATGTGTGTAAGCAAAAATTAGTGGTGTTTTTTTTCTGATAGGATTGATAAGGACGAAAAAAGCAATGCTAAAATAAATATATATTCTTTGATAAGAAAAAAAATCACAAAAAGTTTAAAGCAAATAAATTGGCATGCTTGTCTTTGCGGCCGCCTTTGCTTACTTTTTTTTATGATATGCCGCTTGATGCAGGTGGCTATCGCACTATCGGATAGAAATTAATTTTTTTGCCAAAATTCTGAAACTTTCCAATCCAACTTAAAATGAGGTGCTCTTTACTGGAAAAATAACTTATTATATGTTATGAATTTACATCCCCTTTAATAGCTTATTTTTTATTGTACAAAATTAACTAAAATATCAGCTTGTTTGGTTAATTCGGTAGTTTTCTACAGTAATAAAAGTGGGTAAGAATAATATAAACTATTTTTTCGACAATGCCAGAACAGTTTTCATTTAATACTTAATAATTTTTAGTTGTATAATTTTCATTTATTCTTAAAATACATTTTTAAGTTTCTTATTACCCTAATAGATGTCGTCAAATCCTTTTATAATTTTGTGACCTACATGTAGTTTTAAGTATCTACTTTGATAACATACACAGCATGAGCCATTAAAATTTCAGAGTTGCTTTTGGGCCCCTCTTTTATTTTGTAGCTTTAAAGAGCTATAAACAAAATTTGGTAAATTTAACTGTAGATTTTCTTTTTTTTTTTTAATATGGCCATCCAAATCAGGTAGGTATTTTTTAAAATAGCGCCATTTTGTAGTAGGTCATGGTATTGACCAAGTTTTAACATTGAATCCTAGATTTGTTTTTTTTCTAGTAAATTAAATATTATTAATATAATCTAACATCCGCATTATCCTACAAACTGCAAGGTACGATATCCTGGTTTTTTGATAGTAATTATCAAATCAACATATTT
This sequence comes from Listronotus bonariensis, assembly GCA_014170235.1. Lineage (NCBI taxonomy): Eukaryota > Metazoa > Arthropoda > Insecta > Coleoptera > Curculionidae > Listronotus > Listronotus bonariensis. The sequence goes on from JACEGR010001291.1 coordinate 141,939, forward strand.
AATCGCTGCTACCAGTGCTACCCCTGTATGCTAGGTACCACCATCGAAAATTGTTGTAGATAAGGAAAAAAGTTGGTCGTCTCGTCAAAATAAAACTACTCACGAAAAATTGGTTTGTTAGTAATGACTTGGAAAAATAGTCCAGGGATCCCTAACTAATAGTACTTATCAGGAGTTTTAAAATAATGTGCCACAAGGCCCTCCTTTCCCTGTATTTCTTTTCAAGATGGCGCCCATCTGCGATAATTTTAATTTGTCAATTTTATTCTAAAATTACCCAGCTATTTATGCATCAATTTCATATTCCAAAGTTTAAGTTTTTAAAATTGATCCGTTTAAAAAAACAAAGGGGGGACATTGAAAAAAGCATTGTATATTTTTTTCTAAAGTGTTTGTTAAATTAATATTATGTATTTTATTTTAAACCTAATGTAATGTAATTGTAAAGTATATTATTAGTGTCTAGTAATATTCATATTATCACAATAAAATTTAATTATTTCGAATTGCACATCGACTTCCCACCTAGAAAGCCAAAGACCCGTGCCGAAAACCCCAGTAGCACAGCGGGTGATGCCACTACAAAGTTTACGCGTGCATAAAACACGCACTTCTTTGACGACCGAGAGCCGATCCGCGATTATCGAGGGAGGGATTTCATTTCTCCATTTAAGGATATCTTTGCCGTATATGGTATCGTTCGGTTCTAAATATGGTATTGGGCTGTCCCAGTGTATGTAATTTTACATCCCACTTTTACGCTACTATTGTCTTATTGTTGGATTTGTTGAAATGTTAGAACTTGTCCGAGTATTTGCTCCGCGCAAAGCAAAATTTTACTTGGTGGGAAACCATTATTTTAGGAAAATACAGAAAATTTCAGTATATTTTTGGAAATTTATATTAAACTAAATTAAACTACAAGCATCTTAGGTCAGGTTACCTGCAGTAATACCGGAAGTGCGTATAATATTAAACCACCGAAATATTACTGTAAAGACAGTGAAATTAGGAAGAAGGCACGTCGTAGATAGACGCTTGCGCACAGTGATAGTGTAAGCATTGGCCGTCGGAGAGCGCTGGGCGGTACAGTCATAGTCTCACTGTCGCGAGTGAGACTCGATAATCCTTCGTGCTCTCAGCTGTTATTTCTCAGTTGCGTATTTTAATACGCTAATTTTTTTGTGACGTGTGTTTGTTTATATTCCCAAGCTGTGGTGCGAAATGGAGCCTCCTGGCGGGAGAGATTCCCGGTTTAATTTAGGCTATAGTATGAACTTACTAAGCGGGAAACACCCCCGAAATTTACGGTGGAAGTTTGGGGAGACCGTCAACAAGTTTACAACAATTGTCACCCCGGCACACCATGGTTTCAAGTGCCTGTGGGACACGCGGGGGCATTAAATCTGACGTGTGTTACGATGAACGGGGAATGCCATCGCAGCCAGGAATGGGATTTGAAGCTAGTGGTGTAAATGACATGAACGATGAACCCTACAACTCATTGCAGGCCAAAAAATCACCGCCCAGTAATGGAAAGAAAACCAAAGGTCGTGTTAAAATTAAAATGGAATATATCGAAAATAAACTACGGCGATACACTACATTTTCAAAGCGAAAAACTGGAATTATGAAGAAGGTGAGCTAACCTCAATTACCGCAAGACGTGAAATCAGACGAGCGATTTGTGCGCTGTTGCCGAGTTGAATACAAATTATTTTATTTGTGCAGCTATCTAAATACCATAAGTTGTTAATGATGTGTTTATTATGGTTTATAAAAGCAATAAATGGGAGTTTATTTTTTAAATAACATTTAATGTCTTAACTAAGTGATTTGTACCAACAAAAGGTTAGTTTATAGTAGTAATGTAATAAACTAAATAATAAAAATAATTATTTCTTAAATCGGGTTGGTCTAAAAATACGAGTTACAAATTTCATCTTTTCTTTTATAAAATTAACGTATTCATTAAATCAAGCAATAATTCATTATGACAATTCTTGCGTATAAAAAATATTTATTATCTTGCTTTTATTTAAAAAGTTTGGGGACAGCTGTAAAAATTTAGTAACTTAGCTTGGCAACTATGTACACACGTGAGTTTATGCGCACGCACTGTCTGCCGTCTGATGCGGTGTTGTCATGTTTGTGGTGATGGTTTTCAAAGAAATGATAACATTGCAAGCTTATTACAGATAAAAACATAAATATTTATATTTGTAAATTATTACAAATATTTTACTTATAGGTGTAAATATATATCATGTATATTTTGGTGATAATTTTATTTTGTTAAATGTGGTTTCGATACTCTTACTAATTTTTTATGTTTATTATCTAAGAAATCGGGAATACCCAATAATACTAATAAGATAAGAATAATGACTAAGAAATTTATACTAAAATTTTACAGATGTACTCACCTATAGAAAAAGAGAATCAGTATCATTTGGTAATAATACTTTAACTTGACAAGTATAATAAATTAATCAATCAAGTTGTCTTAATGTAGCGATAATTAAGAAAAATAAATTCTTATATTTTTGCAAGTACAAGACATCTCTTTTTTTTTTATTTACTTAATTTTGTTTGCAAATTTTGTAGGTATTGCATTGGTTTAAATAAGCATATTAAATTAATTAGGTATCTCAAAAAACGATACCGAACATCGGATTCATTTTGGCTAGATTAAGTTTAGTAAGTGCCTCTAATTTAAAAAATATTTTGCATTTTAACATTTTTATCTTAATTTTAAAAATACTAGTAATAAATTTAGTATTTTTAAGTAAATAAAAAAACTTTGCATTTCGAGGCTGTTTACAGAATTTCAAAAAATCTTGGAAGTAATTTATTACTCTTAAGTATGCGTAATTCAAAAATTATTAAATTCACCTCAGCATTGCCAACCACATTTCAATAAATATCAAATTTATGCATGTTTTCTTAAGGGGGAAGGACGGGGGAAATTCAATTTTCACATCTGAATATTAAAAAAATGTACCAATTATATTTTAAACTAATCATTCCACATTAAAATTATATTAAGTGTTTTGAAGCAATACAAATTTTCCTTTATTTAAAGCAGAGACGATAATGTCTCTGTCAGCTTTAGCAACTAGAAACTAATTTTATTCTGAATTTGTCACTTAATTAAAAAAAACTAACCGAACTAACCGGAGTTACCTACTTAATGGTAGGATTTCTTGGCAAAAATCAAAAGAAAAATGTATCCATAAAACGGGCCAGTCTCTTCGATGCAGGCTCAGTTTATGCAAATATTTTTTATTAATATATTGCAAAAGAAAGAAACCCCAAATTAATTCAAGTGGTGAAAAAAAAATTAAACATAATTACTTAAGTACCTACTATAAAACTAATACTAAAAATAATAAAAATGATGGTAATGTAACTTGTTGGCGACAAAAATGTTACAAAAATAAACAATAAAATTTACAAATAAACTCTGTTATTAAACGGGCCCTAGAGATTATAGAAGAATTAAAATACAAAAGTAAAATGATATAAAAATTTGGTATCTAAAGAAAAATTATTTAAAAAACAGATTTTTTTATATATAATATCAGATTGACTATGTATCCCTAAGCAATTGATTCCGGAACAAGTTTTGCTCGGCTTAAGAACTAACTCAAAAACAATGGTTCAGAAAGAGAACTGCTGACCAGGACAGATGACACTATAAAACCAAAACGAAAGTCTTTTACATACAGCATTTATATTTTAAAGTTTTTTGCTCGGTTTTATGTCCAGCTTGGTTTCTAGCTTAACAAACAACAAATTGTGTATTACTGCCTGACGATAATAAGGATTAACTTTTATTGGCTTTTAAAAGTATACATATGTATGTAACAAGATTTTTGGTTGTGATTTGCAAAATTTTGAATCTTGTAAAAAATGTACCTAAGTTGATCTAATTCTTTAAAGATAAATAATACCTTGGATTTTGGGAAATAAGTATTTAATCATCATAAGGTTAGGTTATTCCGCTTAACTATATTAGGCTGGCATATTGGCGGCTTAAATATAAAAAGCTTTGTACCACCTTGGGCAGGTTTCTAAAAATTTTGCATGGTAAAGGTTTTTATTTTAAGCCAAGTTTACAATTATTAAATTCCAGTTTTTTACTCAACGGTGCACCCGGCTCCAATAAGTCACATTTTCTAAAAAAAATAATAATAATTTTAACCCTGGTACTAATCACAGTTTGTACTAGTTAACTAAACTACCCAAAAACAACCGATGTACTCGAGTTGCTAGACGAACCCAGATAAAACAGATTAAGATTGTTGAATTGCTAGACGGACATAGTTGAGTTGCTAGACGGGGACATTGTTGAGTTCCTAGGCGTAACCCAGATGTGACCTCACGGTAGTTGATAATATTTTTAAATGATTATATATAAAAACTGAGAAAAGTTGTTTTTGTTGGACCTCTCCCCATAAAAAAAACAAGTTTTAAAAGCTAATTCTCTTTTTGTATTTTACCGTGAATATAATAAAATTTTATAGACAAATTTTAACTTTTGCAAAATTATCTAATTTTTTAAAAACTGAGGATAATACGCCAGTAGGTACGTTACCTTATTACAGTCAGGTAAAAATCGGCGGGCGAACTTTTGACACCAAATTGTGTTTGTGGAGTAATCGAAGGGTCAAATTATGTTAAAAGAAATTTTAACATGCAGTAAAGCAGATAAGTACGGCGCCTGACAGGGTAATTAAAACCAGTTTTAGGAAATTACGAATAAACTTCTAAATAATAACATAATGTTACTATTTCACTAATGGTTAATTCTGGTACGTAGTGCTTTTTTTTAAATTCCCTAAATAAACCAAAGACTACAATAATAATAATACATAATTAAAATCTGTACATTATTTATTAAAATAAGTAGATTTTAATGCAAAATAAAGCAAAACAGAAAACAAAATATATAAAGCATTCGTTTTACAAAATATTTTATTGCATGGGGGTTGTGTTTATTATCATCTAGAAACTGAACAATCTTTTTCTAGCCACTCATTTATTTATGTCTAGCAACTCAACAATCTCAAATTTAAAATTTTCTAATTATCTTGCCGTCTAGCAACTCGAGTACACCCAAAACAGCAGTTTTTTAAAATAGGTACCTATATTGGGAGTTCCCAAAACTATTTAGTATTTATATTTTCTATTTTTTTAACCATATAAACTAAATAATTGCGAACTGCACAATAATTGAACTACCTATTGCTTGTTTAAAGACTAATTAAGCGTTTAATTACTTATTTAGTTTTTCAGGTATGTTGATTTTAGTTGCAATTAAATTTGACATATTCAAAGAGTCAATTTACATTAAAGATCAGTAAAATCGACTTAAACTAAGTACTTGCGCGTAATGATTTAATTAAGTCATTAAACGGTTCGTCAGTGATAAGTACTTGTGAGAACTTTGTCGCTAAACTAAAAGTGTTTAATGTGGTTTAGGCTACATAAATATTTTCATTTGCATATTAACCATTTGTCTATAATTTTGTTGATGCACTTTGGGGATTTAAAGTGTATTTATTTGCAATAAAAGCTAAATTTAGATATTTATTTTCAAAAATTTTATTAGTCAAATATGCCAAACCTAAAAGACATGTACCTATAACATAATAATATACTAATGCATTTATGTCTGTGAGCTGTCGTGTAATCTTCCATGAAAACATTTATTTCTATTTTTATTCTATTATTTATTATAAAAATTTCTTAAACGTTTTACCTATCCTAAAGTGCATAAAATAGTATATACACCTCAGGACTAAAGTGTTCTTAAATCCCTCGACAATTATAGCCCTGCCGTTGGTCGGGCTATTAACCTATTTACTCGGGATTTAAAATACATCTTTATTCCCTAGGTGTATTATGTACCATTATACGTATAACGTAAACCTTTATTTTGTTTTTACTATGGTGTTTATACCAATTTAAACATCTAAAACAATTTTGAAAAAGACCAAGTTAATTTTATTTAAAATCCAAATCTTCTACCAGTTTTGTAACTCCTCTTTATGTTCCTGTTATGCACTTTAGCATTTTCTGGGGTATTGTGTTCCCTTTTATTAAAACCTGGAAAGGTACTACTTCTATTTATATATGCCAGGGAGGTATTTATTAGCCCATTAGATTACATAGTATTTTTTCAAAACATTGCCCATCATAAATTTGAAATATCGCTGTATTTTTCTTATATTTAGGTTGTTTGGGACCTTTTGATCGGCGTTAAATAGCTTTAAGTGTCCAATAACTTTTACATAACAAAAACGGTTATCTCTCTTTTTATATCGGCATTTTTTGAAATGAGTGAAGAACTTTTGCTGATTTTAGTCCTGTCTTTCTTGGACATGACTTGCATTGATATCCTAGTAAAACAATAATAAAAACTATACCAAAAGGGTCTCTAACGTTTGACTTAATACACCACCGGTTAATTTTCTGCCATGACTAGTCATGCAGCCACTCACTACTCGCCCATCACCCAGCGTTGAATTCAGAGGGGCCCCAAGGGACAATCCCTCCTGGAGCAAAAAAATTCTCCCCGGTTAAATTAGGTTGTTAAAACTAAGTAGGATGAATGTAATCTATCTTAAAGTATAACTTGTTTGTTAAGTATTGAAAGGTGAGGACCTTTTTTTTTTGTTTTTCTTTTTTTTGCGGTTTTTTTGTATTTTTAGGTCCTCCCCCAAAAATCTGAAACTACCCTTCGGAAAAATATTTCTTTCCATGGTGTTTTACCTTTGCCAGAAACGTTTATTTTTTGTAACAAATTAAATTTAATATTTTACTTGAGGGATTTAGAAATGTAAAATGACAATGTTAAGTTTCTCATAATAATATTAAAATTGTGTCGTTTTTGGGAAAAATGGTACTAAGTGACTTAACCTAACCTGATCTGTAAAGTAACGATATTTTAACTACTGTACAATATGGTGCCAATTAAAATCTTGGAGTAAACCACAGATTTGTAGGCCCCATTATTCGTAATGTCATTATGTGATATACATAATAATATTTAAGTTTAGTGCAATACACAAAAATGATGATAATTTGAAAAGTGCAATTTCGTAGTGTTTTCTGATGAATGCCGAATCTGCTTACGAATGCAAAGGGTCAAAAGGCTTTGCGGAGTAAGAGGAAATTTAGCAGTTTTAATTGAGCGACATGTCGCCGAGACTCTAGATGTTATAATATGTTGTGCATTGGTAGTAGGTCTCCTCTAGTTTTATCCAAGGAGCCGTGAGACACGTGCGTCACATAGAGAAAGTGTTAAAACCAACTGCTATAACCTACGTTTTAGCAGAATAATTCACGATCACGTATCGCTCCTTTATCTAAAGCAACATATTATATGAATATTCTTCCTTGGCCGGTACGTTCTCCCGATTTGTCTTCCATAACAGACGTATGGCACATATTATGTAGTAGGAAGAAACCAAAGTAGATTTTCCGACCAACCATGTGCTTTAGCAGAGTTTAAAATTAAATTTATTTTGCGCGGGACGCAATTTCCCAGCAAGACACCGTATATTTAATTAGAAGTTTGCCCAGTATGCATTGTTGAGTATATAAACTCACAATATTTATACCCACAATTAAAATTGTAAAAACTTTTCATGTGCCCAAGTTATTATAATTTATCTTCACAATTTAACGATACTCTAGAATGAAATGTTAAAATTCCGGTCAATTTCTAAAGAGTTGGCATCACGGCATTGTTGACTTCGGAGATCTTTGGCATAAAAATTTCAAGAGATAGGCATCTGGCGACAATAATCAAAATTCTCGCCTATTTAGCGGCAAGGGTTATGGTTGGCCATGCACCCGGGCTGCTCAACCTCAAAACAATAGAATTGAGCTTAAGATTTTGTGATTTAGGTCGCTCAGAGAGCGAGAATATTGCGATATATAAACACGTGACCAAGATAATTACTGCCGAGTCGGCACATGGGCATTATTATTGTGTACTGTTACATTGTCGAAGCACGCCGCTCTTCTTCGAGACGAAGAGTCGGAAGTATACACACGCACGTAGATTTTATTTTATGTTTTTTAATTTGTTTAATTCACCGAACATATGGTCGCCTATAGAACCTGTTAAAATTTTGTAATAAATGGCTTTTTATTGTAGAAAGATGGAGAAGTAAATGATGAACCAGACGATTCTGTCGCCGTTGTAAATAATTCCATTTTAAATACCATTGTTGGGTGCTAAGCAACTAAATCATTCGGCTTTTTTCAATTTCAAAAAAAGTACTTAATATTATTATTAAAAGTAAAAGCAAAGTAATAAACAATAATTGTTCTTTCTAAAATATAATTTATTCCTTTTTATGTAGTAATACGTGCTCTGATATTTCGGCTGCAATTTTTTTGATTTTTGTAAGTTACGATTTTCAATCACATGAAGGACCGAGTGAAGGACTATACTATTTCCCCATTTAATAAATTTTAAAACAGAATAGGTACCTACATTTATTTTCTTTATGATTTTTAAAAATATACCATCACTCCTCCGTTAGTAGTTAACATTTTGATTTATAAGATTTAAGCTCTAAAAAGAAAAAAGTAAGTAGGGGAACCCCTTACAACTGAAAAAAAAATTATTGCCTCCTTGGTACTGGGCTACACAAGTAACACCCTTTTACCCAAATTTTACCCAATCTCTATATCTTGTCCTATTTAAAAGATATTCATTCTTTCTCACTGCATGTCTGTAGGTGTTTGTCATTTTCGGAAACTAAGAGTTTGTTTTATTCAAGAAGCTATCTTTTGATTGAGGACATTTGTTCTGTATTACTAATTAAAGCGTGTTTTGCAAAAACCCCAGAGTCTAATAAAAAAAAACGGGGTTTTGCGCTTTGTGGGAACACCGACTTATTATTTATGTCCCTTGCATAAAAAAATCCGCTTAAACCAGAGTAGTCAAAGATATAGGCGATTAAAATTTGAGCGATTCTCTATAAACACCGAATATTAAGAGGTTTTAAGCAAAGACTGCAAATATCAGTAAACAATGTTTTTTGAAGAGAACGATGGCTATTTACAAATTAAGGTATTAAACATTGGGGTGGGTAAAAAAAGACTATTTTTATTTGGACTCCTGACACTGAAAAATTGGTTCCTAGGCACGTTTAGAGAATGCCCGGCAACGATGGGGTCTTAATTTTAATAGGAAAATCCGCCTCATTACAATTTTGCATATGTTTTAATCCCATACATAATAATTGTATTTCACCATTCCTTAATTATACAACAAAATTCTAAAAAAGTTTTTTGTAAAAAATTTAACGCTCTACAAAAGAGGTTCCATATACTTTTTAAATAAATTCAAGCATTAAAAAAATATTCAAGGTAGAATAAAAATTTTGGAAATAATAACTATTGTTTTGAATTTTGTAACTTACTGAAAAATATTTGTTAACAATTAAGTTTTTACTACTTCTATTGGAAATTAACCCGTCTGTAAAAATGTCTTTTTTCATTTTTTTAAAATCTAACTACATAATAAAAAAGATATTCAAGATCAAAGAATATAGATTTTTAGGAAAAATAACTTTTTTGTTTTGAATTTTGTAACTTACCTAAAATGTTTTTCAGCAAGTTACAGAATTCAAAACAATAGTTATTGTCAGGAGAAAAAATAAAAATGCTTGTTTTTTTACCCACCCTATTAAGCAAGGGACGGAGGTAAACGGGGCGCGAAAATACCTCTTTTACCCACACGCCTGTAAGGTTACGTTTATATCATAGGTAAATGGGGCGCCAGCCCTTCCAGAGAGGGGTGTGGGTCAGGGCAGGTAAGAATTCCTATAATTGACGCTAATAATTTGTATACCACTTAATCAGTGAATAAGAAGACTACATTTTGTAAAATGTACTTCGTATTTGTCAAGTGTATAATATGTAAATATTTTTTGATGCAATAAATGTTTCGTAATTAATAAAATTTTTAAAGATAGACCAACATTTTATTTCGATACCTTTACTTTAAAGAAAACATTTGCGCCCCGTTTACCTTTACGATTTTATTGAGCCCAAGATCTCTGCGCCCCATTTACCTGTTCAATAAAACTTTAGTGAAAGCCTTGCGCCCCGTTTACCACCGCCGTAAGCAAGTATGTAAGCATTTATCAAAACAGACTGTTCACATTATTTGATAAGAAAAAGGAGCAAACTGCAGACAGCAGAGGCATTCCTGATCAAAACTAAATAATATGTCAAATAAATATAGATATTATACCGGATCAGCTATACAACTTAACACATAGGAAATGGGAGAAAAAGAAACAGTCTAACGTGAATGCCCGCATGTATACATTTCTGTTTGGATGCGTCACATACATCCTTTGTTGTTACTCTACTGACCGATATCCCAATACCTATTTGCTTAAGCAATATATATATATTACTAAAAGAATATATATCTAATATAAAAATGTCCCTATAAATTAAATTATTAATTTATTTTGAAGAAAGTTGATATGTCAAATTAAAGAATGAGTAATTTGTAAAAATAAAAATAAAGGAGAACAATATTTTTATGGTTAAATGTGCCTTATTATCCAAAAATAAATTGTTAATGTAGAATTTTTTCTATCCAAGTACTGGTTAAATAAGTTACTTTTTTTTACTTTTCCCAAAAGTAACAATGAACAAATAGGGTTTTTGCAATAAACTCCACAACTTGTAAGGACTCTGCCTTAGAGCAGAACTAGTCTAACTGCTAAATAAAGGGAATCCCAAAGACATCCTTATATCTTTTTTCATATACATACCGACAAATTTGGCAAATTAAAAATACCAAAATTCGTTGACTATTTTTTAAGAAAATTAATGTGGTTTTTATAGTTTTGAATTTACTGGATAAAAAAATTACTTTTCTGAAAAACACATTTTTTCAATTAGGTGAGTTCTAAGGCGACGTTTTAAATTAAAAATTGTAAAATTTTTACCCAGAAAGACATGTTATGTGCCTTTTCTGCTCTATATTTTTAAACAGGTGTGCATTTTTTATATTAAACGGTATCCGGACTAACAGTTTTGAATATCAAATATGCTTGCTTCCGAGTCACGCGCCGATTTTAGCTCGGATTTTGGTGGTGAATTTAAAATATAATTTTTACATTGTGCCTTAACTTTATATTGTTAATAAGTCACGCACGAATCGGAAGTTGTACAAGTAATGTGCTAAAAAATTTAATTGACACTTTCATAATTAAAAAAATGTCTAAGATGCCACGCAGTATTATTCCTCCTTTTAAAGTAATCCTGTTAGTTACTTTCGCAGCAAACTGCAAAGATATTTGTAAATCTAAATTTATTGTTGTGCTTTAATAATAAAATTTAATTTCATTCAGTACATTAGTAAAAGTTTCTACATCTTACAATATTTAAATAGATAGATATAGCCAAAACTTTTCCCCAGCGAGATGCACAAATAAATATCAAAATTGCTAGGTATTAGACATATGTAGGTGCAATAGAATTTGTTAAAAAAAATAATGTAAAGAATTAACGTCTATTATCCGTTTAAAAAAAGTATATAAACCTTGCCAAATTGTTAATTCCTCTTATTTTAACAACAAAAAAATTTTACATAACATTTATTTTGACGTTAACTAGTAATAGTAATTTATGAATAATAATGAACTTTTTTGACGAATGGGAAGTTTGATAGCACGAGCCATCGGGCAAGTGCGGCAATCCCATGATTAAAAATGCGTGCATGTGTTACATACTATATTTTTTCTACAACCGTATAAAAATTTCCCAAAATACCATTTCATACATGTTTTATTTATCTAAACTTATTAATTTTAATTTTTGTAGCTCAGCCATTATATTGAAACAAAAATCATAGCCTTCTTATTTTTTAAGAGACAATTATCCTCTTCATAACAATGCATTTATTATTTAATTTAGGAAATTGTATGTACTTTCTTTTGTAGAAATAATACTAAAACAGTTTAAATTCCTTTGAATTTCTTAGTCATCCAAATTCATTATTACTATTATTTTCAGTTATTTCTATTAAATTTATTTGCAAACTGTCAAATTTCAAAACTAGTTACACATGAACTAAAAGAAATAATGACGAAATTAAAGGTAACTTGACCGTTTGGTTCCGTTAATGTCGCGTTTACTGTTACATCGCATAAATTGATATTTAGGTTTATTGTAGTAGGCATTAAAACAAAACACTAATTCAAAGTGTGAAAAAAGCTTCGAAGTGTTAAAAAAATGACTTTTTTTTACCATTTTACGTAGTGTACTAAAATGGAGTACTTTAGCTTCATGCTATTAATTAAAAAACAACATTTTTTTAACGGTCGTGAAATAAAAATATTTTAAATGTGTTTATGTTTGGTTAAGTTAGATAAGAAGAAGGGTAATATTTCTACCATACCGAGTACCCACGAGATTACTAGCAAGCCTGTTCTTTTCTTGAGAAATGTTACACAATTTTGAAATTTTGGTCAGATGTATGGTTGATGGGATGCATATTATTTCTGATGTTTTAGATTTTATGTGGTACATCCGGTTTAATCGGAAGTGCTCTAAACTTTGCTAGTTTAAAGGAAACACCCTATATATATTTAAAAAAAATAATTTTACAGGTATTTCCAAAAATATTTCTTTTTACGATCTAAGAAAGTAAATTGACCTTAGATGAGATAATTACTGAAAACTATTGTTTGTTTATATTTTTGATTTCCAACCGACTTTACACATTATTGCATTTTTTCCATCACGTATAGTGCGGTCCTTCCCGGTAAATCCGAAAAGTTTTATGGTTTTATTGCATCCCAAGTCTAAGTCCCTTTCTTAGATCGTAAAAAGAACTAAGTATACCAAATACCAGAGTTAAGTCGAATACTGAAAATCGGTATTCGAATACGAATACGAATACCGGAAAAGAAAAGTATTCGAATACCGAATATTTTAAGACTTCAAAAAAAAGTATTCGAATACTGAATACCCGAATCGGTATTCGAATCCTGGAAAAAAAATTCGAATACCAGAAAAAAAAACACGATAATTTAAAAATTTAATGACCAAAAAAAGGTCCTCATCTCTTTTTCATTGGTGCTTTCAATAAACATCTAATTCTTCTAGAATTCTACACCTTCTACACATTTTAAAGAGCAAACAAAAAACGTCCTCACCTCATTTTTCCGTATTCTTGTTTCCGTTGTTACTCCAATATGATATTTTTGGTATTCAAATACTGCTTCCATATTTCGGTATTCAAATACTCGGAACGCCGATATTTAAATACTCAAAAAATTATTCATCGAATACTACTTAAGTATTTGAATACAGAATCCCGAATACTCACCAAAAAGTATTCTGCCGAATACCAAATACCAAACACACAAAATGTATTAATACTATTCAGAATACTGAGTATTCGAACACGACCCAACTCTGCCACATACTATACCTATCTTAATTAGTTTTTGAGAAAATGTCGTGCTAACCGCCATTTTTATTGATTTTTTAACAATTGATAATAGAAAAGGGCTAATGCAATTTTTTACACATATTTGAATGAACCTTATATCCTATTACCGAAAAACACAATTTCCAGTTTTACTGTACCACAGAGATTGACTTTCGGCAGTAAAGGACTTTAATAATTCAAACGGAAACCATCTTAAGCCGTAATTTGAACTTTACATTTATTTCCCAATCTTTTGGTTAATTACGTCCTACTTTTTAAACCTTATAGTTTTTAAGTCATTAATAGTGAAACGTTAAAAAACATATTTTCTTCGCTATTTTTAAGGAAGCCTTTAACTATTAAAATCTTAAAAACTATTAGTTTAAAAGACAGGATAGAATAAACAAAAAATAAAAAGAAATTAGTTTATAGTTTAAATTTAAGGCTTAAGATGTTTTTTTTTTTTAATTTGAATTTCTTTGCTGCCGAAAGTCTTCTGTGGCACTTCCGCTAAAACAGGAAATGGTATTTTTACGATGATAGGATATAAGGGTCATTAAATACGGCGTGTAAAAAATTGCATTGGCTCTTTTCTACCATTATTTGTTTTTTAAAAATCGATAAAAATAGTGGAAAACATGACATTTTCGAATGCCTTTTCTCAAAAATAAATTAAGATAGGTTTAACATGTGTTACATATATTTTCTTTGAAGTGCCAGTAGTATTGTTCGCGCAGTAAACAAATCGAGGGTGGACGAACATGCGCACTTAAAAGCCACAACACCGGCACTCCGTGCCCTCCGTCCGCGGTGTGACCATGGGTCATTAGCTACCGTACTCCAAACGGGAAGCAGCGAACGGGAAAGCCAGACGGGGTCGACAAATTCTTTCCGATAATGCGAATAGTCTGTGTGTCGCCTGCGCGTCACACCTCGGCGATGAGTGGTATCCAAGCGCACAAACACATTTTTTTTGTTTCGCGCAGATAATAAAATGGCAATCCATCGAGATCAGTGGATGTGCCACATAATTTCTGAAACATAAGAAATATGCTCGGAAATATGCATCCATTCCAACTATACATCGGACCAAAATTTTAAAATCGTTTAATACTTCTCAAGAAAATGACATGCTTCCTAGTAATCTCGTGGGCACCCGGTATAATTGAGTTTATTGTATACATTCATTACCTTACTAAAAGTAACACAGAAATTCCGAAATTATTTATACAATTTATGTACCTACCTATAAGTTGTAACGTAATTTGATGCTTTAACCTGTAACTGTTTAGTGTCTACTAGGCGATGCCCGGGTACCATATTAGTATGATTATCTCAGTGCTTCATTAAGTTCAGTACATGAAAATACTTGTATTGCAGTTTACCGATTTGCAACACAATTTATTCCACAATTCGATTTTCTTATGGTTTAATATTTACAGTTTACTTAAAATAACAAAATAAAAAACATAAAGTTAGTCAAATTTACTCTTTGGTTTACATAAAATTTATAGACGTTCATCCAAACAGAATCGTCAACAGGTAATGCGTGAAAAGAAGACGGTCTAACGCGAATGCCAAAATGTAAACTTTTTTATAGAATCTTGCTTGCTTTGTTGTTGCTTTACTGGCCGATATACCTTTGAATTTGGCTGATACAGTATTAAGTTCTTTAAAATAAGTATTTATTTATTTTTCATTGAAGAATTAGCCCTTAAGGTTTGTTTAAAGAGTTTCTGGTCACCCTGTATATGTCTAGTCTGTTATGTAAAATTATGCCGCTGGCAATTTTAACATTCATACTTTAAATAAATACCAAACATTAATTTACATAAAATGGAATTCTTTTATTTATAAAAAAGTGTTTTAAAAGACCAAAGAAAAGAAAATTATCGTTATTATATCAATAAATAAAAAACAATGATACACATTTGCTAAACAGCAAAAAACGATGACGGTTTCAAACGTGTTGCTTGCATACTTTCTTCCTAGAAAGAACATGTGTTTTATACGATTAAAATTCCGTGACTGTATTTTATAAAAATGATAATATCTTCAGACTCCGTGGCCGCCGATGCATCACCACGCGTACTACGAGAGATGCTTGACTTCGACGATAGTACCTTTCCGGTCATGGGGTTCAATTAGTAGGTAACCGTACGTTCCTCCTAAAGAACCCGACCTAATTCCGCGTGACCACGATTTATCTAATTATACGGTATAATACTGTAACCTGTAACTGTTTACTAAACAACCACAAGTGTGACCATATGGGTGTTTATGATGGTTTAATTTAATATTTTTGATAATAAAACATAATAAGTTATTCTATACCACTAAAAGGAATTAAATAGTGTTTCTGAGTTAAAATTTTGGCAATATCTAGTAATTTTTAAAGTTTTTAATTAAAAAACATCCTATGCTTAATTAAATTCAGTATTTAAAAATTTCTTGTTTTTTTTTTTTTACTTTGCATATCACTTTTTGTCAGCCCGATGCTATTAAATGAGTTTGTGTGTAAAACACTATAGGAGGTATTTTTTTTTGATGCGATGACGCACCATTAATTTTAAAGTGGAACGTGGAATTCTGTTCTCGGTAAAATAAAATCTTTACCCATAGTAAAGTGAACTATTAGGAACCAAACATTATCGTGACTTGTGTATTGGTTTTTTTTTTGTGAAGAAGAATAAATTAAGCGAATAATTTTTACAAAGCTGTGTAGAACCAAAGAATATGATAGCTACCGCGCGTGGTGATAAATCGTTCGTAATTCTGCCATTTTAACTGGACTTCTATTGCGGTAGCTATAGTTTTTGGTGAAACTAAGCTAAATTATTACTAAAACAAAAACTTACTAATATTTATTATTTGTTTTCATGATTCGGGATATTTTATTCAATTTAAAATAATTATTCCACTAAATAAAAATATTTTACTTACTTTTTTAATATTTGTCATTGGGTTTCATTCGTTTTATTGTCAAGTTATAAGGGAAGAATCATCCTGTATATGAGTTTCCCTTTATACACGTTGTGATACTTCAAAATTTTATGGGTAATTTTCGTTAATGCATTGAAAAGTAGACGGTCTAAAGCAACGAAATAAGCGATACGATGGGTCTGCTATCGAAAAGATGGTAATATGCGTGCGTTCTTTGTCTAATGTTTTCTTTTCAGTGTTCAATACACTAAAAGTAAGTTGAGTGCAATAAGCTGGCACAATGTGTATAACCTATACTTATAGTGTTTTGGGCTTTTATAACCCAGCACTATTCGTAAACTTCTGTTTCCATTTATTTTATTTTCAAAACTCTTCACATTAAATGTCAAACGTTTTCAGAATCTCCCAAAGCTTAGTAGACAGTTCCTGTAAGGCAGGCGAAACCGGTCTGGGGAGAGAGTCGTGGTGGATAGCATAGAAAAGCAGGACGTTTTCTTTTAACGGTCTTTAAAGGAGTAAAATATTTTGTATTATATATATATATATATATATATATATATATATATATATATATATATATATATATATATATATATATATATATATATATATATATATATATATATGTATATATACAGATAAAAATTTTAAGATGGCTGCTGAGCTTCATCTTTAAAGCTTCTGTAAGTATTTTAAAAATCTAGAATCTAAAGCCAGTACCTTCATCCACTAAAAAAGGGCAACATTTTAAAAATTTCTTTAATACCTGATTTGAATAACCATATTTCCGAAACTTATAAAGTTACCTAAATGTATGATCTTTTTAAGGGTAATATAAAATACAGGGTGCTTTAATTTAAAAAATAATTACTTCTTGTCCTTTCTTCCGGTACAACCATGAATAGATCTTAAGAAAATACCACATTAAGTACTTCAAACTTTTAGTTTTGGAATAATATCCAAATTGAGTATTCAGGCAATTCTTAAGATACAGCCATTAGCTAGTAGGTAAAGATATTAATTTTATATTCTAGGGGTGCAAAGTACCTGACAGAAGCTTTAAAATGATGTGCCACTAGGCCCCCTTTTCCACTTAACCTTTTTTTCCAAGATAGCGTCCAGGAGCCATCTTAAAATTTTTATCTGTCAATTTCACTTTAAAATATAATAATTATGCATTATATTCATATCCCAGAGTTTTTTGTTATTTATCTGGTCAAAAATGTGGGGTGGGGGATTCTAAAGAAATGAATTGTATAATATAATATCAGTAATTAATTAATCCGACTGTAGTACTACAAATGGTATTAACTCTTTGAAGCCGTATTTCTAATTTAAAATTTGAACAAAATATATCTAAAAAAATATATTTAACATGTTTATTTTTTCAGACGGATATTTAGTTAATACCTCAGTTAAAAGTTGTATACCTAATTATTGTATTTAAGAAACAGACCCTAACTCAAATATGAATTTGGTAAAATAATTTTAGCACTAGTAAATTTCAAAGAATTTTAAAAATAGACCTTTAATAATTATTTCTACATTGAGAACTAAAATAATATGACCTATTTAGCTCATTCCGCATGCCAAAATAGATTTGCTAAAATATGTGTCTTTTATGTTGTTCTAAATATATGTTTCTAATTTATGTAAGCTCATAAAATATAATAAAAAGAATCGTATACCTGAAACTGTTTCTTTATTTTGTGCAAAAAGTAAGTTTTATTTTTTTAGTTTTTACTGTAATTTGTGTTAATCAGGGGTTATTAGCCGAACTGAATTTTAGTTATAGTTTACCGAAACTCAAATACTAGTAATTTAGGTCCTTTATTACCGGGTACTTTTTTAAAATTGACCCCAAAACTTTAGATTTTACTATTAAAATTATTTAGTAGATAATATAATTAATCATAAGTTATGGTTTTGGTATACAAATGGCTAAGAAGATGATTTTTCTAAAATTAAACAAGGTCAAATATCGGCTAGTATGGGTTCCAAATACTGCGACGTCCGAAAATAGGTATAAATGATTGCAAGACTACAATTTTATTTTACAGCATTTGTTTTATGTGTAAAAACACATAACAAACTATAAATAATAGTTTTTAATTGAGCTATTTATAGATGATACTAAAGTAACCATAAAGCAAACATCCTTTTTTGTAGTACTAAACTAGAAAAGCAATATGCAATATAGGCTTAATTTTAACTATCTTAACATAAATAGCAATTTTTTTTCCTTCCTACATCTGAGCAATCTTCGTGACACCAACATTAACACTGCCTAAAACAAATCTATTTGAAGACCGCAGCGACATCTTTATAAAAAAGTTGGAGCGAGAACCGATATTTATGGGAAACCTAATCTTGAATCACTAGCGTGGGAAAAAATATTTTTAGGAAGGGTAATGAATATTTATATGTACAGGCTATTTACAAAAACAAGGATATTAATATTTTTGTTTTTGTTTTTTTTCAAATGATTTTAATTTTTGTCTTATAGCATATTGTAGATACTATTTTAGTGACTTTTAAATAAATTGTTAAGCATTCCTATGGGGGTAATTACCCCTTTACGCTCCCTTACCGACGCCAGTGATTTGAATATTAAAACAATGGCAGTAATTTTTAAATGCTTATATGATCGCCATAAACCCAATAGAACTCTGAACTCGAAGTGCCTAAAAATTAACTAAAACTTACCTACCTACCTTTAACTTAAAGCACAGCTTTATGACAAAATCTTAAAAACTTGGCCGTATAGTTTAATACCTAGTGGATGTGGTTCTCTAGAATTTACTTTACTAAGTCCTGAAAGTTTTACCGGTTTTACTTGACATAAGCATCGATATATTGCGACTACTCTGAAATAGATAGCAGCAGAAATTAACCAATGAGACACTGCGCGAAATTAGGAACCGAGTTCAGAACCTATGCGAAAGGCGACTTTCCTCTACAAGCAAGTAGCTGCTTAGAAAATTAGGTTGTTCACTTTCACACTGCTCTATATTAAAAAGCAAAGTTTGTTTGTTTCTCTTAACCAAACCCATTACTTTTTTTGTGTATCTGAGACTTTAGTTTTCTTTTAAATAATTTTATCTTTATATTATATTGAAAAATAAACATGTTATTATTTCCAAATAATTTCCAGGGTAAAACATCAACAAAATAAATTATTTTACTCTTAAAATTGAAATATGCTTTATACCCATTTGCTTTATTAAATAAATAATATATGTAAATGGTTATTCTCCATTGCAGTCAATAAATCACAAAAGTTTAATTGAGATTATTTAAAGTAAAACATAATTATTTTTTTCATGGACTTCTATCTACCCAATAACAAAAATAAATGAGTTTGCAATATCTCAGAAACAGCTTAAAATAAATAAAAAGTGTTATACATTTTCAAAAAGATATATTTTTTTAAATTTAAAAAATACTCTATATCCCATTTAACATAGAAAAAAAAGACAAAAAGTTCTTACCTTTAAATAAAAATTAAAGGCATATTTGTAACCTGCATAAAAAGTTGCTGTAAAATGTTTTCAACAAATTAAAATTATTTATAAATTAACAAGATATGAATGATAACGCAAGAAATAAAGAAACAGACCGTAGCCAGTAAACAACGTAACTATACCAAATTTTAGCAGAAAAATGCATGCGTTATGGGACGTACCCTTTACTACTTTTTAGAAAAATCCGATTTCTTTTTAACGAGATTAAATACAGCATTTTAAAAAAAGTCCCCAAAGTTCTGTCTAAATCTGTTTGACCAAAATTGGCAAACCTAGAGCAAACACGTCTACCTATTATGCCTTTAAAAGTTAAAAGATAGGTGTAACAAATAAAAAGATATTATTAGTGGAAAAGTGGTCAAGTTTAATTTAGCCTACACTGTATAGGTAACTATTACTTACAACCAATATTTTTGTGAAATTTTTAAAGTACCAAAAATACATAATCAACAAAATATTCGCCGAATAACAATAACACGCAATGTGTTTGGGAATTTGTTTTTTAAATTTAATTTTGAATGAAAATTGTTAAATTCATTCTATGGAATTTTGGATTCACTGCCCAATTTAACCTGTTTATAGTTTTTTTTTTTAATGTTGCAACGCCACTGAGAGCTATCTTTCCTGCCGAAGAACCCGACCTAATTCCTTGTGACCACGATTTATCTAATTATACGGTACAAGGTGCTTGTGGGTAATTTGATGCTAAGCTCGAGAAGTAACTGTTTAAGGAACACATCTATAAAACAAGTACTGGTGTCTGAAACGATGTAGACGCCGTTAAGCCCCATATGGACGGTTTGCACCTTATATCAAACGGAAGAGATTACTTATGTTATTTTAATGCTTGTTTACACATTAGGTGTAATGTAATAAAAAGGCACATCTTGTTATCATTATTAAATATCTTTCTGGATTCTTGTATACAGCATAGTCTTTAAAGCAAATTATTACGAGTTATTTCTAAATATCTAATGATGTGATTGCTGATCTTACAATGTGGGTCCTACATCTTGTTTCCTGTATGGCAGGGAAGGCTAACCGGTCGATCGCGACGTAGGCCGTGCCTACCGGGTGGCACCAGGACGCAACGCTGCAGGGGCGAAAAAATGTGAAAATGAAAGGCGGAAAGTTGGAGAAAGGGCAGAAAGAGCGTGCAGTACTTACGAATGATTGTGGATTTGAAAAAGGAGTTGGGGAAGTTTTTTGTTTTTCAATAGTATTATAGGTAAAAGAAAGAAGACAATGGGAGTTAAAACACTGTTAAAAAAGTAAAAAATCAGGGAATTTTCGCCGAAATATGAAATTGGTAGATCGCACTGGGTGTCGTCACTAAAAAGTCGATCTTGGACCTAAACAAGTTGACCACCCCTGCTGTATGGTCTCCGTTCTATTTAAGACTGACTTACGAGCAAAAATAATTTATTTGGGTTATTACATATTTTATTTTTAATTAGGTATATTACGTAATTTATTCAATCCTATAGTATTTAAATTTGTATTAAGTTTTTACGGAGGTTTATACTAAGACACGGTATATCACTTAAACCACCCTTACACGATTAATATTGGATACTGTATAAGTAGTATTTATATTTAAAAAAAAATGTAATGTAGTAAATATAATGCGTTAATCAATTAGTGAAGTATAGTTAAGAAACAATAGGTCCTAGGGAAAAAGGTAACTAGGGCTCTAACCAAACTATTTAAAATAGTTTTTTCGTACTCGTCGTGTTTCGAAATTGACGTAATCCAGATTGGTCGTCGTTATCAAGATTCGTCGCAAGACAGTCGACTTCATAATAAAATTAAAAATACAATAAAAATTTTAACTTATTTTATTGGACAAATCAAAACTTTTTATACAAATTAAAGAATATGTCTACCTTTTACTGTTTAAAAATACAGTACTATGACAGACACACAGAACAAGATATAGAATCTAGTTTACTTATATTCTCAATTTGGGAGTTATTTCTACTAGTTTAATTTATAGTATGTCAGCCAGACTTCGAGGGGCCGCCGGAGTTTGTGGCCCCGGTCACTGCCCTGTCTTGCCCTACGGAAGCTACGCCACTGTCATTAATATTGCTTTAATAATATTGACCGTGTACGGAATGTTTTCGTCTGTAAACTTTTGGACTAGCCTAGGAAAAAGGACATAAATTAAATAGTTTTTCCACGACCGCTAAATTTTTTTCGTGAACATGAAGTCCATTTTACTGCACTACATAAAGTGGTAAAAAGTCATTTTCTTTAAGTTTGACAATTTTTTACACTTTAAATTAGTGTTTTGTTGTAAGGAGGATCATTGTCACTTAATTTTGAGAATTATCCTTCATGATTTTTGTTGCAATATAATATCCGTGCAGCAAAAATGAAAATTATTTAATAAGAATAAATAATAAATAGAACGTGTATAAAATTTTAATTCGAAAAATTTGTATTCGGTCGTAGAAAAAAATATCGTATGCAACACATACTTAAAGTATCTTTTTTACTCACCTGAGGGTCCTTGCACTTGATAGATAAATTAATTTTTAAAATGTAGTTTGAAAATTTAAAGAACGTCATTGTCCTATAGGTATAACAGTATTCTGAAGTACGGCAAAAATGTAATCTGGTAATGTTGTTAGTGAATGATAATATTTTAGCTAGATAGAAGAATCTCTCTAAATTTAATTGTTAACTTGTTGCACACATTTGAAATGTAATATATTTTTTGAGCTACTCTGTAGTTAAGTTTTAAATACAAATTCTTATTCTTTAACATCTAGTCCCTAAGAGAGCTGGTTTACGTGGTAAAAGTTGATTTGAACAGCCAATGTTGAGATATCTATATTTTTAAAAAATACATTGTGGGCCAAATTAAACTTGCACACTTTTTAACTAATAATCCCTTTTCATCTGTTGCGCCTATCTTTTTATTTTTAAAGGACTAATAGGTAAATATGTTTTATCTAGGTTTGACAATTTTGGTCTAATGAATTAAGACAGGACTGGACTAACGGAAATTTTGTCAAAATACTGTATTTAACCTCGTTGCAAAAAATTCTGATTTAGTTACAATTAAGCAAATACGTTTTTCTTGTATACAAACTATGGAAAACTGGCAATTGCCTTTCAGCAACGCCATAAACAAAGCAGCTACTATGGAAAATTATTCAGTAAAAAGCGAATCGGTCAACAATTTAAGGATTTAGGAATTATAACTATTTTTAATAAATAATGCTACCTATAAAGCATGTATTTTCCTCGATTTAAAAACGCATTTTTTTTAGTTTCCTTTGAAAATTAAAAATTTAAGGTTACCATAGTTACTAAGTTGGATGCTGACCAAACTTTACAGTAAATTAATTAAAAATAAACGTATAAGCCTAATTGTAGATGAAAATAGAATTTTTTGCAACGAAGTTTATTGCATTATTTTTCTAAAAAGTCCCGTATGTCCAGTCCTGTTTAAATTTAATTGACCAAAATTGGCAAACCTAGAGAAACATATTCACCCCTTAAAAATAAAAAATAATGGGCGCAACAGATAAAAAGGTATTATTAGTTAAAAGAAGTGTGCAAGTTTCATTTGGTCCACACTGTATATTATCTATACATCCATGATAGTTATCGTCCTTGGCCGAAATGTAATGGAAAAGATGGTAGTGGGTATGAGGACGGCAAAATAAGGGTGCTTACCTATTTAATTTTATTGTAATAATTATACACTTTTAGTACTTGTAATACATTTTATTGAATGTGATATTTTATTGTATTGACGTTTTTAATGCAATTTTAAATTTCTTAACTTCATAACATCTTAATTAGTGACGTAACTTTTATTTATAAAAAGTTTAAGTGTTGGAAACACATTTAAAAATATCTTATTTTTGTACCTGCAATGTTTTGTATTGTCCAATTATTCCATACTATTATAAAAATAAAACATCTTTCAGCTTGAAAAAGGTCCAAAATCAGGACCGAAACGTCGCAGAACAAATAAAGCGTCTTTTATTTTGCCGTCCTCATACCCACTACCATCTTTTCCATTATATTATCTATATGGCTAGGTTTAAACTATACAGAGTGTTTAGAAATAATGATCTTGAGTGTAAATCTCTGGGACAATTTAAGAAGTCTTTTTTATCACAACAGGGCAGTTATTAACGATTATTAAAAAAATAAAATACATACTTATGAACTTCTCGTAATTTAATAAAGTTAAATGGCTATTATTTATTTTTTCCGTGACAGAAAAAAATTTAAAATTGTATCTCTGTTAACAGGTACTAAAATGTGACTTTTCATAAAATTACTTTTTTCCGTGGGACATTACATGATTAAATATTTTTGACTTTATTATTATGTTTTTTTCAAATATAAGTTGTCGGTTTTTACCACCACAAAAATGGGGAATTATACACGGGAAAAATTTTAGATTCTAGCTCTCGGTTTATTGTTTCCTCAGCTTCGCGTCGGGAAACAACACTACCTCTAGATAATATCTAAAGTTTTTTTCCTTTGTATAATAAATAACTATTTTATATTTTTATTAAATAAAACAATTAAAATTTTAAATATTTAGAACTATCATGCACCATTGTAAAAGTTATTTACCACTATTTAAATTGAAAATCATGGCTGAAATAAAACAATAACTGGTTTTATGCGTATCATTAAAAAACAAATAAATGCAAATTTTTATAAACAGAGTGGTTAAAAATATCAGGGTTTTGTGAGAGTTTATAATTTTTTACTTTTAAAATAGTTGGTTTATTTGGCACATTTATGATAATATAAACATTTGTTGATAAATAGGCAGTAGCTTAGCTAGGCGTAGGCGGTCACATACGACAAGCGCAGTCTTAAGTCGTAAAGCAAGATGTAATGCGTACCGTCAATTGCTTGGCTTGAACCGAATTAGGCCCTTTTAGACCCGCATGCATAGGGTTGCCATACATTCTAAATACAATGTGAGGAGACCTTGATTTCTGGTAAGTTAGCGGGGAGAAGTTTTCGCCGGTTTTTTCCATATCGTATATCGGTACTTTTTGCTATGAACGGGAAATAGGACCTAATAACTCTGACAGTCCCGATATATCGGGACGGATGGCAACCCTGCGCATGCAAATCAAACCGTTTTGCTTGCGCAAACTTAATTCGTAATGCAACGAAGTGTGTGAGGTATCAAGTTGTACGTTTTGTCGATTGCGTACCGTCAATTGCTTGGCTTGAACCGAATCAACCGCCGCGTTCATTTTTTCGCTGTTTGTTTACAACTTGCATCAAAACGTACAACTTAAGACTGCAATACGGTGGATTTGCATGCGTGTCTGAGGAGGCCTAATTTAAGTTCAAGCCAAGCAATTGACGGTACGCGATCGACAAAACGTATAACTTGATACCTCAAACACTCCGTCTTGCATTACGACTTAAGACTGCGCAAGCAAAACGATGGATTTGCATGCGTGTCTGAGAGGGCCTCTAAGGTATAAGGTATGAAATGTGAGACACGGACATAAATGAATGGGGCAGGGTGAAACCTTTTTTTGCTTTCAACTGTAATCATCTGCCGGTACATGTTTACCTACGCCGATATTTTAAGTGAATTTAATGACATTGAAAAAAGTGTGTATTTAAAGGTGAGGACCTGTTTTCCTTTTGGTCCTCAACTTTTTTCCCTACGCCACTCAATATGGGCTTCTCGTTATAAATTTTTATAGCTGATAGCTAAAGCTAATGGTAAATCAGCTTTAAAAACACCTTGTAAATAATACAAAATTTATTATACTTTTTTGATGGAAATAATTTGTCACTGTTTCAACATATTTAATATATTATCTCGAGTTTATTATTTACAAATAAACTAATAAATAAACTGCAGACAAAATGCATTAACGAATTTTAAGTTTGCGGCCAATTACGACATAACATGCTTAAATTATTTATGGAAATAAGCAGTAATTTAATTTACTTGTCAGTAATCAGCCAGTCAATTAGCCAGGGAAAAAATATATTTTTAAACACAAATTTTGGATACAAATAAAACTGTGGCTACCTTCTTTTATTAGTTCAGTGATTATGATCAAATATAAATAACGATGACTGGTAAAAAGAGTTTGTCGATAATTAAATAAATAAGAAAAAACAACTTCACAGTTCAACATACTTCATACTAACCTAATTAAAGTTTTATGTTATTAAATCTACACGATGTTTATTAAATTATCGTCATGCCTTACATACTCACGTAAAGACGTAAGCAATATTTCTTAAGTTACAGCACCTGCTGAAAATGTAAATGTTTTAGGTACTACACTTACTCTTTGTAATTACATCTAAATAATATAATTTAAAACAACTAGGTATTTGCCTATTTGCACGTTTGATATTAAAAGCAGATGCCGACTAAATAAAATGCCTTTATTTAAATAATATGCTAATTTTATTGAGTAAACCATAATTTACAGGTTGTTATGTACGATTCTAAATTGGATATAAATTATGTTGATTAGATTTGTCACTCGTACAAAGATGTTTTACACTTTTGACAATAATGGTTTTAATAAAAGCTGTGAGTTTATAAGGTTTATTTTATTTTATAAATATATAAGATATATTAGTGCCTGAAAATCCCTATTTAACGCGGTATGAAAATAGTATAAAAGATAAAAAAGTAAGTTTAATACAGGCTGTTCGTAACCTGTGGTGCTAAACTGCTGTGGTAGAATCCATACATTAAAAAAATACTCATATAAATATGAGTTCGCAACTTCTTTATTATTAAAGGTACGTATCCACCAAAAGCAATAACACAGGCACACAAAAAAGTATTTTGAACTGGAACCGGGACATAATGTTTCTTGTGTCCTTTGATGCGCTGAATCCGAATCTAAAGCCCGTTTTGGTCCAGCACGTCCCAGTTTTTCGTAAATTGCAAATATAACCTCAAAATTTTGTCATGTGGAAACCATTGTGTTCGGATGGCTGGGGGTTTACATCAAATGCTTACCCAAGTCTCAACAAACCATTTTTATCACTTTAACCCAAAAAACATAACTTTAAAAGGGCATAGCAATTGAAAGAACTGGTTGTTTAGTATTTGAAGGGCTTATTACATCATGTTGGTGCATGCACTTAAAGTTTTCTTGCAGGAATGAATAAGACACAAGCAATCAAGTCTTTTTCCTCTCGAAATCCAATATCATATGCTAGAAAAGCAAACATAACCTTAAACTTAAATGCTAGAGGGAGGAACATATCCAGTTAGGCGACTGCTCTCTGGCACTTCATTTTTTTAGTCGAATTTGCCTTTTGAAGTACGTGCAGTGTTCATGCTTTCCTTAACCAAACATTTTTAGTACTACAAGCCACAAAAACAAAACCTTAAAAGGGCCCAGTAATTGAAAGGACGGATTGTTTGGTATAGGCTGTAGTTATTTAAATAACGTCCGTGGTGGCACTACCGCGTTGTCTAAAAGGTGCTGTGAAATGCAAAAACTGCATGTTTCAGTGCTTGGATAACGTTGACGGAACACAACAACAATGGGTTAAATATCCAGTAGCCCGGCACTCACGGTACACTGGTATTTAGGCATAAGCCTTCGTGAGATGTCATAAAAGATAATAAAAAAAATGTCTTTGTATCATGTTAAGTTTAAGAAAAAAAAGATAATATTCCCCTAATTGCATATTTCTAGACCATAAAAATATACACATAGAAGGATTTTTTTCATTTAATATTTTGTTAGTCAAAGCGATATCACATTGGCCCCTTTTTAGTTGGTAAGATGCCTCTCTCAGAACCTTCCTAGTTGAAAGCAGTTAGACAGTTATTTAACAAAATAAAAATTAAAAACTTTATCAAAAACCGAGTAAGTATACCTATAAAAAAAAGTTTTTGTATCCCTTTAGCAGCAATATTTAATTTAACCAGTGGTGAATAATTCCTACTTTATTGTTAGCTAGTTCTGACTTTAATTTTGACTAAATTAATTTTAAATGATTTGTTTAAAAAAACACTTTTGGTTAAAAAAATGGAGTAGAGGACCTATTTTTATTATTATTAATGTATTACAAAAGGTGTCCACAAATTTTCAACCTTGAAAATTATTTAGGTTTTTGTTTTTTTTTATTCATTTCAAAACATTTAAATAAACAATTTTTAAGTAAATTTTCATCTCGTTTGAATTAATTAACTTTAAAAACATCTCCATAGAACTTTAGTGGTAGTAGGAAATATTTATTTAAGTTATTTAATTTTACGCTCTATTTTATGTGTTCTGGAGGTACAAAAAATTATTATGTTTGGTGTAAATAAGATGCAGATTTTTAATTTTTTAGCCTTAATCTGTCAATTCCGGTTTAACCGAAAGTGCTATTAACTTTGCTATTTTAAACAGAACACGCTGTATTTTTTTTAATAATGGACATTCTGAGTAAATGAGCATGACCTTATCCCAACTATCTTAATTATTTTTTCAGAAAAGGTTATTTCTTAAAAAACAAAGGATGGTAGAAAAAGGGTAATGCGTTTTTTATATACTGCATTCCAGTTAGAACAAACCACCCTTAATAATTCCGTTATTTGTACACTTATAAAAAAATCTTAAAACATGTCAATTTTTATTTTTAGGGGGACATATTTTTGTGTCAGAATTTACTTATTCAGGGTTATCCCCTCCCTCAGCAACACAAACGTCAAAAAGTTTGAATTGAAAAGGGGGTCAAGTGGTACATCATTTAAAAGCTCCTGTCGAGTACTTTATAACCCTAGAATATAAAGTCAATATCTCATCACCTACTACAAAATGACGAAACTTTAAATATTACCCAAATACCTATTGGGATGGCTAGTTCCAAATTTAATAAAGTTAAATGTTCCTAATGTGGTTTTTTCTTAAAGCTCTTTTAAAAATCTTTTTAATGGTAATACTAGATAAAAATTGTATATTTTTTTAATGAAGCACCCTGTATATGGCGGCTCGTTTTAATTGGAATGCACTGTACCATCATTTTATTAAAACAAAAATTACTTAGTAGTAAAGAACTTCAATACCTAATACAAATGGAAACAACAACCTTAATACTTAAATTTAAAGTTAGCACCTATTTCTGAATCTTTTTGTTAATTATATCATTTTATATTTAAGACATTATTATTTTTTAGCTTTTTACCATTATTATCTTAAATACTATTAGGTTTAGATATAAAATATAATTTCCAAAAAGACTGAGAAATAGGTGTTAAATGGTAATTTAAATGTAAGGCTCAAAGAAGTGGTTTCCGTATGAATTATTATTAAAGGTTTTTACTGCCGAAAGTCAATTTCTGTGGTACCGGAAATAGTTATTTATTAGATAAGTGAGTTATATTACATATAAGTCACGCAAGAAAAGTTTAACTCTCGAGCCCGAAGGGCGAGAGAGGTAATTTTCTTAAGTGACTTATATGTAATAACTCACGTGTCTAATACAAAATTTTATCCAACACTTTCGTATAAATCGTTTTTAATATCGAAAATAATTTGAAAACGTCATCCATTATTTGTTACTTGTCATTGTCAACACCAGCAACAAAATTTTGTATTGTCTATAATTCACTAGTGAGCAAAGGGTACTTTAGCTCACTAGTGACTTATAGTACACTTTATATCCTCAAAATCAATCTGATCAATTATGTAGATATTATATGTAAGTGTTGGATAATAGTATTTTTACTAATAGGATAAAAGGTTTATTAAATAAACTTTAAAAATAAGCATCATTTGTTTATTGACAAATCGAGAAAGAGGCAGTTAATATGACATTTTTAAACGTCATTTTATCGAAAACTAATTTAAATAGGTATAGCATGTAGCACACGTATTTGGTCAGAATTGCCTGTAGATGCCATTTTAAGAAAAATATACAGGATGTTTCATTTAAAATGGCAAGGTTAAGAGCACTTCCGGTTAAAGGTACGCGCACATAGTTCGGCATCGGACGAACGGTACGGATCGGAAAAATAGTTTTAGTGAAATTAAACGAAGCAGTGCACCTATGTGCGGGCGGTTGGCACCGGATTTAAAAAATCCCGCGAGAATATAGCAACTTTACTTAAAATCCGGCCATTATCGTTTTATATGTGCGATATAACACAAAAATTTTAGTCGCTTCCTACCGGAGGGTTTTAACCAAGTGCGTAGGTGTGTGTTTAATTTCACTAAAACTATTTTTTCAGATCCCTACCGTCCCCCGATGCCGACGTATGTGCGCGTACTTTAAATCTTAACAGCCACATTAAAGGTGATATATCCGAAATCCCCATCCTATCCAACTATACATAACACCAGAAATTGGAAAATTGTATACCACTTCCCAAGAAAATAACAAACTCGCTAATAATATCGTGGGCACTCGGTGTATTCAACTAAAATCAATCTTACAGGGTCAATGTCATTGTGCCAATATCGACATTAATCAGTATATTAAATTTATAAGAATTTTATAGAAACAATCTAATATTATACAGGTACAGGTACGGAAAGAAATCTACCACAATTTTCTGAGGCTAAAATAAGACGATTTAAGCCAGCTTGGTCTAAAAGTGAATGGTTTCGGATTCTGTGGTTTCGGAGATACATATTTTACAAATAAAAGGTATATCTGTTAAAAGTTTATTAAAGAAGCTGGTATTAAGATATCCAGATTTAAAAAAAAGCACTTTCTGTATGCTTATATAGGTATAAACTATACACGCTGTTACAGAATTAGATGCTAATCTTTTAAGTTAAGTTAAAAAAATAGGCTTTTCTACCATTTTGTATCTCAAAAGTTAGGCCATCTAGGACATATGCTTAGGACATAGTTTTCTTCTTAAAATCACTCTGTACGGCTTACGTGGCCATGCAGAAAGTAATTTTTTTCCAAAATTCAGATACCTCAAAAACGGTTTCTAAATCAACCTTTACCAAGTATAAATTTTTTGTAAAATATGTTGGAAAATAATAATTCTTATCTAAAATTTATACACAGAGTGGCTCACAAAAGTAATTTCGTTTTAAATTTAGACAATATACCGCATGTGGCGTCCTCTAGACTTCACCATAAAATGGACAGCAGATTCTTATTTTTACCTCCCCAAACCCTCTCTTGTCAAATATTGTGACAGTACACACACAACCAACACAATTATTTATAGAAAACTAAAACCGCAATACATCCCTTTATTTCTAACACTGGCGACGCCAGCTTTTTGGTTTAGGGGTGGCCAAGGGGAGCCGAACATTTTTAGGGGAGGGGATTTTTTTAAAGATATGAAATTTTTAAAAACCACAAAAGAAGAGGTCCTCACCGATAAAACATAAAGAAATTCCTTAGTTTACCCTAAGAAGCAAAAAACAGGTCCTCATTTTTACAATTAAATATATTTGACTTTAATGTTGTTTCGTGTCCCACCACTTGTAACTTCTACTACCCCTTTTTTCCTTCCTATGTTCCAACTTTCAGGGGAAGCCCATCAATTTTCAGGCCCGGGCCACCCCTGCTATCGCCACTGATCTCTAAAATCATCCACTTTTGGACTAAGGTAAGTTGGATTAGATCGTCATATTTTAGCCTCAGGAATTTGTAGTAGCTTTTTTGCACCTTTTGAGACATTCTGTATTCGGTAAATAATATTGCTTCAATAAACTTAATCGTTTAAAGGGGGCTATTGGATCTAAAAAATAAAATTAAAATCTTTTGTTTTACTTCCGAGCCTTACACAATGCACACTAATTTATATTAAAATTTCAGGCATATTTATGATGGTATTATGTTTTTCGTTGTAACATCCTAAGAACGCCAACCTAAAACTTAAAGGTATTAGCATTAATAATCGTTTTGCAAGAACAGAAATGTCTCTTTTATTTATTAATATTCTTGTGGGTGTATTTAATTATTTTATGCAAGTATTTAAAAATTAATTGGGTGTTAATTCGCAAAAGCAAAAATGGTTTTAAGTTAAATATGTACAATAAAACGGTAATTGAAAGCTGCCGACCATTAACAAGTTATATTAACGCAATAGATAAAGATAATATAATTAGTTAGCCACACTGCAATTATTTGTAATAATATTGTAATTTACGTATCATTATGAATACTTATTATACCAGGAACTGGTTTTAGCTTTGGACTATTAGAATTAGCTATTTTCTTGTATATTCAATTAAAACCATATACCTACATAGGTACCGGCACATACATCTGTAGTACCGGGTTTCAAGATACCTATAGATAAATTTACTTACACCCCCTTAACCTATTTATTTTTTACGGTACAAAAGAAACAAAAATTATTAGTTAATTTTTAAATTCTGTAGTTTTGGATTCAGTATCGGATATTTATTTTCTCTTCAGATATACAGGGTACGACCAAAAGTATGATTTTTTTTGAATAGAAATTTAAATACCTTTAATAAAGAAAATACCACTGTTATGTCGCAGGTAAATAGTTATTTTAGGCAAATGTCTTCTGACTAGGCAAATGCCTTCTGCCTGGGGGCAAATGTATTTTCATTTTCAAATGGTATTTGCCTATTCAAAAACATTTTATTCTATTTGGCTAAGCAATTTTTATGCAGATGGAAATATAAATATTTGCATAACCAGACGGTCATGCAAAACTGTCACATTGGGAAGGGTCATGGTTAGTTCTGGTTAGTTACATTTAATTTTTTTTATTTCTTAATAAAGGTAATATTTTTTTTAATAAAGCAAATCATAAAAAAAATGTTTAATTAACCAAAACTAATCATAACCGCCCCAATGTGACAGTTTTGCATGACCGTCTATACCGCTTCGAACCAATCAAATTACACGTGTTTTTGCTTTTTACAGTAGTTAGCAAAACACACTGTAGCTTTATATAGCTGCTCTTAAGAATTTCTATTCTTCCGGTTAATAATTTCTCTTCTCACGGTTGCCAACAGAAAAACTGGTGGTGCCGCACGTATGCATCCCTATACGGTCCAACTGTACAGGCCCCAAACTTCCTATTTTGTTCGTTCTTTTATCCCTAAAGTTTCTAGAATGTCGATCCTGCTGCACGCAAAAGTTTTCCTACCATCCCAAATCTTCTAGTATTTAAGTGCCGTATCAACCAACTTCCTCTTATCTCGCCTAAGAACCCCACGGTACGTTAGTATATTAAATATTTTAATATTAAAAGAAAAGTAATGATGACGGTACTATTCTAGATATTAAAGCGTTCTAATAAATTTAAAAAGTAATTAAGCTACTTGTTAAAGACATATAATCATCTCGGACCTAAAGTTGTGTTATCTATGAATTCATCAAATAGAAAGACAAGTTGTAATTCCAGAAGCAGATCGTTTCATCCGAAGTTATTTATTGCCAAGCAGCAGGGGATATTATTTATTATAATTTGAACTAATAGACGTTTCAGTCTGAAGAAAATGGAAATAAAATATATTTACAATTGAATAAACGATGGGATTTTGTTTATGATGTACCGCTGTATTATTTATGTATGTAATATAGAATCAAAATGCTGCAGGGAATAATTTTTTAAACATTTATTCTATAATCTTGATGTTTATGTCAATTTAAAAATCATATTTAATGATTATTAAAATATATAATTTAGAAGTAGATATTTTTTAGATAAAAGTAATAAGCTTGGAACAGACAGTTTTGTGGTTCTACAGGGTGGCGCCTTTGTCCTTGCAGGGAATAGCTAAAACTAAAAGAAATAGAACAAATCTTACTGCACAATCTTAATTTTAATTTTGAAACCAATTCAATGGTTAAAGTAAATTATGGCTAACTCGATTCAATGGATTAAGTAAAGCGTAAAGGGATGCGACTGATTTTTTTATGTAAAATAAAACGTTTCATCTAAAATATCTCAGAAACGGTTACTCGTAGCGATATTTATCAGGTATACCTTTTTTGTGCAAAAAATATGGGAGAATAAAAGTTGGCTCACCCTATATTTAACAGCAGAAATATAAGTAACTTTCGATTCTCTACTTTAAAAACCCCGTTTACTGAATTTGATTAAAAAAAATAATATTAAATGAAATAATTAAAAATAACCAAAATTAAATAAAAACTTTGACACCTTGTAGCTCAAAAACGATTAACTTTTCACTTGAGCAAATTCCATTAGATCGATGTATTTTGACCCAAGGAGTCTATGGTAGCATTTTGTACAGACTTTTTGGAGGCACCCTGTATTTACATTCCAAAAAGTTCTAATAACGACAAACATTTTTATGTAGATGTATTAGCTTTACGTGGCATGCATAATGAGGTGTTTGTTGGAAGACGACAAAGTAGGCTCTGCTTCTGGCAGGGTGGCATCTCCTTTACACAACGTAAACATTGCTGTTAAGAGTGTGGATCATTAAAGATTTACTAAGTTAACACGATTGGTTTCTCGATTGGTTTATTGCGCATTTGTATAAAACGTATGTTGAAATGCTCTAAAACCGGTTTAAAAGTAGAAATTTGCCAAAGTCGGTCTATATAGGGTCGCGACATTCAGTCATATTGCTTTGACGTGTTATGACGTCACATCTCCCATTTTCGGCCATGTTGTTCAGTGCCGGAGATATACAGTTTATTGTATTAGTAGAAAAACTGTTTACACAACAGTTTTTTGATTATTATTAAGTTGTAAATTCATTTACTTTAAATAAAAAACATTTGGAATTAAATCTTTCAACAAATATCACTTTCAAAACAATGCAAAATGAAATGCGCAAATTCTAGACGCCACTGGATTGATCGTCAGTTTTGATTTTACCCAGTCTTGGCAACTTTTCTCCGTAGAGTGCCCTTCCTTGCGTCCCCGACCTCGAACCGCCTAAAAGTTGAGGATGTGTTGCAACCTATTCCCAGTATAAATATAAACTAACCTTGGTAATTTGCATTGTATTTACAAAGTTTACACGAGCGTTTAATGCGCATTAGCCAAATGCGTATTTGAATAAAAATCATGTGTAAACGTTCTTAAAACGCTTTAGGCTGTGTTTATGTCGGAGCTGTTTTGAGCGAGGTTAGCAGCGCTGCTCGACCGACCGAAGCATCCTTATGTTACTGTACCA